>RWGY01000009.1:16853465-16998533 GCA_007726485.1 Eragrostis curvula | reverse complement strand
GCCTGGTTTGCGGCGTCGCTGGTCGCTGTTCGTCTCTTCGGCTATCGATCACCGATCAGGAGACGAGGGCGGCATCGCTATTTGCTGATCAGGAGACGACGGCGCCAGCATCTATCGATCGAGTCTCTGTGTTGTTTTTGATCATCCGTTCAACTGGGCCTGGAATATACAATATACATGGTAGAATTTTGGGGCCCCAAACTTATGGGGCCCTGTTCCGTGGCACCGTCCACACATGCGGCGGGACGGGCCTGAACCGTGCATACGAACCGTGAAAACGCTCGTGGCAAAAAAATACGTACGAAAAAATAGATCGTCGACAGCAGGATTCGAACCTGCGCGGGCAAAGCCCAACAGATTTCGAGTCTGTCTCCTTAACCCTCGGACATATCGACATCCCTTATCCATGAACGTAAGAGTATTATCATCTTTGTTGCCGTATCAACTTCGAGAGTTTGTTGCACGGGATTCTGTTGCTTTTCTAACAAGAATCTAATAGACTAATACACGACCGAACGATGCGAAATCGAATTTACAACGATTGGTCTTGCGAGTTAGTATCAAAAACCGAACCGGCCATAATGGATTCGAATTACCAACGCTCTCTCTTTCCTGATCACGAATTTTGCAACTGAAGCCTTGAAGATTCGCGCAAGCAATCGATTTTCGCAGATTATAAGACTTGAGATCAGCATCGTAAGCGGTTACATACTGTAATCTAGCGCTGAATCAAGATCAATGACTACTGATCTCGGCATGGTGAAAGGTTAAAATTGCTACAATGCCGTAAAAAATGTTCTGATATTCTACTAGCATTCGATTCCTATATGTTACTTCCCCGCAATAACAAAAAGTTCGTATGTCAAAATAATCAGCAATGTCATCGCAAAAAAAAAAAAAAAAATCAGCAATCTAAATCAGGCCCTTCCTTTCCTCCGCCATCACGTGTGCGAGTCCGCGGCGGACGATGAATGAATTCAGGGCGCGTGGTGCGGGACGGGGCAGTAGCAGCAGCGCTCCGGCAGGTTGCTGCTTGGCGACGAACACGTGCAGGACGCTGTCGTCGTAGACGTCGACGCCGAAGAGGCGGACCCGGCGCTGCACGAAGGCCCAGATGTCGACGGCGTCGTTCGCCCTGAGGCTGCACCGGCGGACGAAGTCGACGAACCCTTCGCCCTTGACGACGGTGCCCCGGGCTGCTGTCCCACCGCGTCATCCGCAGCTCCTTGCTGGCGCCGGCGTGAGGTCCACCAGCTTCACCCGCAGCCCGCCGTGCGGCTTCCCCTTCTTCTTGGTTTCTTGATCTTCTTGCCCGCCTCGGCGACGGCGCCGTCCGCCGGTTTCTTGGGCCTGGGCCTCTTCTTCGGGGGCATGTCGTCGAGGAGGTTGGCGGCGTCGAGCTCGGCGAGGGTCAGCATCGGCTTGAGGTTGTAGTCGACGCCCGTCGCCCGGGATGCGGAACCGGTTCTGGTGCGGGTTCAGGTCGGTGCTCGTCACGATTTTCTCGACGATGAAGTGGACGGGCAGGTCGCGGCGGAGCCCTAGCGCCGGGAGGAAATGCTCGCGCAGGCACGGCGGCACGGGCCTAGCGGGGAGAGGCGGGCCGTGTGGTGGCGGGTGCTGCGGCGGGCGGCGTTGATGGGCTCGACGTCGAGGACGGCGTGCGGGACAATCGCGCTTCGCCCGAGGACGACGCGGAGGCCTCCTCCTTCTTCGCCCGGCGCGGACGCTTGCTGACGCGCGACGACGACGCAGAGGCCGCCTCCGCCTCCTCCTCGCGCGGCCGTTTCCGTTGCGCGGCGGCGGGGTCGTAGACGACCATCGCGAGAGAGCAGTTAGGGCTGGGGAAGCGCGGCGCCATGGGTCGAGAACTCGTTGCGCGAATTACCCGTTGCGAACACGCGGAATCGAATGAGGAGAGGCGTCGCTGCCACCATCCCGCGATATATATGGAACGGGCAACTGGCCATCATGATGAGCGGCCTGACTCAGTTTGTGTCCGATTCGGGAACGCGCCGACCCCAAATTCGATCTCCGCCCGCCGGATCCGCTTCGATCCCTTTCCTAAAACGGCCGGTTCCGACACCAAGTCGAATCACAAGAACCACCGCCGACTCAAAACACTGTCTCAAAGTGACTCGGGGTCATCATGACACGACTCCAGGCTCCAGCTGTCCAGGGCATACATGATATGTTTTTCACAGGACCACAAATTACGGGGCATTGGTGCCCCCTCTGTCATTTATTATTATTGGAAATACTCGTAATCCCTCCGTGTGCAGATTCGTTTGTTTAGGTTATCGGCGGAACGACGGCATCTGGATCACGACAGATAACAAAAGTAAAACTGAATAGAGGAGACGAAATCTTTATTGCGAAATTCTGGTGTCAGGTTACAGGGGGGTCTCCTCAACTATATATAAGGGGGAACCCTAACTTCGTGTTGGCCTGGATTCGATAAAGCAGCCCATAGGACCAGGACTCCTTCTTTCTAGAAGGTGGGCCTGGCCCAATTAAGAGTTTACAACACTCCCCCTTGGGCTCTTTATCGTGATAAGTATGCCTCATAAAAACTCCTAAAAACCCAGTGGGAAAAATTGGAGAAAAGAGCACATATACCACCACTTGTATGCACACATTGTCTCGTTAAAAACCTTATTGAGAAAACTTCATGTGAAAAAACTCATAAGGGAAAAAGAGTGCAATTTTTTAATCTTCATGATTAATGTTTATCAATCTTCATGACTGATATGAATTATCTTCGAGATAACTCATTTAGTTCGGGAATGTGATGTACTTAGGGAAGTTCTCCCCCTGTTCCAAGCACTTCTCTAAGTCTTCTATGCCAATACCCGCCGACATCTTCGAGAGTGCGGGAAGGTAAGGCCTTTGTGAACATATCTGCAAGATTGTCACAAGATCGGACATGTGTTACTAAAATCTCTCCCTGCTCTTGCATTTCATGCGTGTGGGAAGATTTAGGTAACATATGCTTTGTCCTGTTCGACTTTACGTATCCCGATTGTACTTGTGCATACAAGCTATTATTATCTTCATAGATAATGTAGGGGATGGAGTATACGCCACTCCACTGGTCTTCATTATATGGCTTGTCATCCTCCTGAGCCAGGCGCACTCTTTGCAGCTTCAAACAATGCGATGATCTCGAGTATTTGTCGATGTAGCAACCATGGTTGGCTTCGTGACTTCCACGAAATTGCAGGTCCTCCAAATAAAAACATATCCCGTCTGAGATTTGATTTATGTGGATCAGATAAATATCCAGCATCAACATAACCCACAGGGTTAATTCCCCATTCTTCTTGAAAATAATCCAAGGTTTTCAGTTCCTCTCAAATATCGGAGGATTTGCTTGATGCCATTCCAATGCCTTCGAGTTGGTGCTGAGCTATATCTTGCAAGTAGATTAACAGCAAAAGCTATGTCGGGCATTGTACCATTCGCAAGGTACATCAAGTCTCCAATGGCACTGAGGTATGGATATTGAGGTCCCAATAATTCCTCATCTTCCTGCTTCGGTCTAAAAGGATCTTGATCTATATCAAGTGATCTCACCACCATAGGTGATCGGAGTGGATATGCTTCGTGCATATTGAATCTCTCTAATACCTTCTTGGTATAGTTTGATTGATGCAAGAGTACCCCTTCAGGAGTATGTTCAAGTTGCAAACCTAAACAATACGTAGTCTTGCCCAAGTCCTTCATTTCAAATTCAGTTCATTCAAGTATGAGCAAGTCTCTTCAATTTCATTGGTAGTACCAATGATGTTCAAGTCATCAACATAAACAGAGATTATGCAAAGCCTTTTTCTGATTTCTTTATGAATACACAGGACAATCTTCATTCTTCACAAATCCCTTTTCCAAGAGAAATGTACTGAGCTTGTTTGTACCACATTTCTTCCTGATTGTTTCAAACCATATAGTGACTTCTGTAATTTGACACTATATAATTTGCGGTCATCTTCATTTGGGACTTTAATACCTTCTGGAACTTTCATATAGATTTCTGTATCTAATGTTCCATATAGATATGCTGTGACCACATCCATAAGTCGCATCTGCAAATTCATATTCACCGCCATTGAGATCAATACCGGAATGTGATTCCATCCATTACGGGAGAGTAGGTTTCTTCGTAGTCAATGCCAGGGTCTCTGCGTGAAACCTTGCGCTACGAGTCTCGCCTTATATCTAGTCACTTCATTTTGAGCATTTCTCTTCCGGACAAACACCCATTTGTGACCCACTGGTTTAATGCCAGTTGGTGTAAGGTTTACACTACCAAACACCTCTATTTTCTTTAGCGAGTTTAACTCTGCACAGATTGCATCTTTCCACTTTGGCCAATCAGGACGCTTCTTGCATTCCTTCATTGATTTTGGTTCAGATTCCAAATCATTTGTGTTGCAATCGTTTCGGCAAAGTATGTATTGACTTCAAGTGTCTTTCTATTAATACCACTCCCGTCTCAACATAATTTGTTGAATTTTCATTTTCCTTGATCCTCATTATCGATAGATACATTGAGGTCAGGAATTTCCGGTATCCCTTCATGAGATTCATGTACAATCTAACTTGGGTTTAATTCTTCAAGTCTCACCACTTCATGTGGATCACTTTCACCTTCTTTGGTTTCTTTGAGCAGTTTGCTTAGCTTCTTCTCCGCAGGACGTCTCCTAGGAGCTTTAGCTTGAGCTTGTACTCTAGGCTTCTTGGGTTGCCCTTGTAACCGGTTCACTCCCCCTCTTCCTAGCATTCGTTCTTTTTATGGAGAAGGTTGGAATTCATATATTCATCCTCTTCAATGGGATTTCTATTCTTTAGGAGCATTTACGGCCGGTATATGAGACTTCACAATGTCCTCTTGTGTTGGTGAAACGTTCAGGCAATTCATTAGCAACTCTCTGCAAGTGGAGTATATTCTGAACTTCAAGTTCAGCTTCTTTAGTGCGAGGATCCATTCCTAGGATTCCTTTAGCATCCAATCTATTTGCCGGCATTCTTCTCTAGAGAGAGACTTTCCTCCCCCTAATGCCGGGAAATGATCTTCATTAAAGATACATCAAGCGAACCTTGCAGTATGCAAATCTCCAGTGGAGGGTTCTAAGTACTTGATTATGGACGGACTTTCATATCCACGTAAACTGCGAGTTTCCGTTGTGCGCCCATAGCAGTTCGCTGAGGTGTAGGGATTGGAATGTATACAAGCAACATCCAAATCTCCGTAATGGGAAACATTTGGTATTTCTACCACGCACCAATGCTAATGGTGATTCTTTCATGTGTAGCAGATGGTCGTAATTGGATAAGTGCTGCTGCATGCAACACCGCATGCCCCAACAAGAGGTAGGCAATAAGCAATTCTGTAACAATGGTCGAGCGATCAATTTGATCCTCTTGATTAATGATTCTACAAGACCATTTTGTGTATGCACGTGTGGTACAGAGTGTTCCACTTTGATGCCCATACTCATACAATAATCATCAAATACCTTTGATTTAAATTCTCCCAGCATTACCATTCGAATGGATTTGATTCTATGATCTGGAAAATGTGTCTTCAATTGTATATCTGGGCAGTCACGTGCAAATGCATGGTTTCTAGTAGATAATAACATACATGACTCCACTTCGAGGAAGCGTCTTATTAACACACAACCATGAATAGCGGAAAGGCCCTGATAAGGGACTAATTGGTCCGCATATATCACACTTGAATTCGTTCAAGGAATGGCATAGATTCTGCTTGAATCTTAAGCTGCGAGGGGCGAGTAATAAGCTTCCCTTTTGCGCAGGCAATGCATAAGAAATCTGCTTGATTTGGGAAATCTTTTGTCTTCAAATTATGCCCCGTTGCATTCTTCGTAATTCTCTGCATCATATTAAGGCCAGGGTGACCAAGACGGTCATGCCATAATCTATTATCTTCTTGATTGGTAAAGATAGTCTTGAACGTAGCAAATTCTTTGTTTGGCTTAATGTACGTGTAGTACAAGCCTTCTTTGACTGACGGACAACTTTCAATAGTGGTCTTTCTTATTGCCTTCTTTCTTGGTTATGATAAGACGTTCTTCACCTCCATCGTCATTGGTTTCTACGTGAAACCCATTTCTTTTCGGATATCCTTAAAGCTTAACAATGTCCGGGTTGAATCCGGATAAAGTAATGCTTCTTGGATTGTTAATTGCGTAACCATTTGGTAGGACAAATGTGGCCCTGCCTGTGCCACAATCTTATTGTTATTGCCAATAACAGTAAGAATATTCCCAGTAATACTTTCGAAGTGTCTGGAAATAGCAAGTGTCCCTTAGAATAGTAGCAGTGGTGGCAACTGTCTACGAGACAGAGCTCCTCATCCATAGTCATTTTCCTCCACAATGCTGTAATTCATACATAAGAAATGTATAAACAAAGAGAGTAATAATGACAAACTTCACAAACTGATTTATTCAAAGCAAATGTCTTCTCTTCGAGAGATTACATAAACGAACTAATTCCTTCGAGGAATTTAAACTTATTTCACTCCTATTACAAATAGATAACTAAGTAATTCTTAATAGTCTTCATGACTACGCAGAATCTCCATGCACATCTTCCTCTTCATCCATGAGATCATTGTCCAACTCCAGCTCAGAGGATTTGCTTGGTGTTGCATGGTCCATTGGTGCCTTTGTTGTTGGCTGCGTGCCTTCAACAAAGTTAGCCTCATGCTGCGCGAGCTTCTTTTTGAGGTCTTTGTACATGTCAACATACTTCTGTGGTGTTTCACATATTTTGGACCAATGGCCATGCATACCACACCTATAGCAATCCTGATCCTGTTCACCATACGCTCCCCCTGAAGGTGTCTTCTTTGACTTCCCTTTTGCGTTCTTCTTGAAAGCATTAGGTCTGTTTTGTAGCACCCCCGCCTCAAATTAATGAGGGGTTTGCTAACCAGGATTTAATCGGGGGATACTTGGCGAAGCAAGTATGCCATAGACCAACACATAAGCATAAGCAAAATAATTTTACATTAAGTTCAGTTATTACATTGGTTCCATAATTAACATAAGCAATCCCGTTCGAAGTTCGATTTATTTTACATAAAAGAGTTCGAAATTCGATTACATAAAGCGAGCGGAAGCGAAACACACGACGATATAACTAAAGTGATATCATGTCCGGCCATAGACACAATTTCACTCTTCATGCTCCGAAGTAGGAGAAACAGGAACCACTTCAAAGACCAAATACCTGCATAAACATTTTCAACAAAAGCCCTGAGCAACTAATACCTCAGCAAGTCTTACCCGTCAAAATGGCCATCTAAGGCCGACTTCTAGTATGCAGGGGTTTGACCAAGGGTTGAAATTTAATTGCAAAAACGGCGCTAATATTTGATCCTTATTTTCAGGTTTTAGCCAAAATTAAGAGGGTTGTTGCATAAATGTAATATTAGCAATCTAACTAAGCAATACATGGTTGCAATACAATGAATTGAAATACAACATCATATAAACATCATCATGTGCACTTCTTACTACGATGTGACGCAGTGAACAAGTGGTACTCAATAACCGCGAGGGACGGCGATTCGAATCGATTTACACCTGCAGGCGAAACCCGAATACACGACGTACGCTACTCGAAGGAGTTACGCACGGCAACCTTTTACAAGACATCATAAGCCGGTCCGAGTGTCACCTCTCCCGAGTACACGTCTCCCCACGCGATAGCCACGCCGGGTCTAACCGTGGTTCGCCCGTGCACCCTCCCTTCAAACACATACCCGCAACCACCATACCATCTTCATCACCAAAAGAGAGGTGGGGCCCCGTCCAACAATATAACATCGAGCTACTAGTTTACTAGTTCCCATTCTCCTAGCATGCATCCGGTACTGTTCAAACTTGCTCAGCGGGGCCACAACGAACGGTCCTCAACCGACACAAACGGGGCTATGGCGAACAAGGCGAGCCTTGTCACCACTCAACCTACACATGAACTTCCCCGTTCGGTCTCAAGTTCATTACCATCATCATGTGAGAACATAAAGTAAACCCGGTCCCAAAACACCGAGCGGTCTCCATACCACTCAATGTTCTAACCGATGAAACATCCCTATTAAGCATAGCGGAAATCTATTGCGTGGCTGTCTAAACACTAAACCCGCCCATAGGAGTATGTAAGATAATTGCATCTACGGTTCCATACAACTCCTAAACTTAAATGCACAATTCACGACACGAAATACATGTGAGAAAATGTAAAACTTTGAAAACATAGGAGTGCACCGGGGCTTGCCTTGGGCTGGTGGTTAGCACACTCGAGCGAGTTCAAGTCAGCACCGGTCTCCTCGGTCACGATCTCCACGTCCTCGAGTCCGGCGTCGGTTCCTAAATGAATGCAACAACAAAAACAAAATCAAAGATAGTTCACGGAACTTCCTTGACAAATATGACATGGCGATGATATGATGCAAAGGCAACATGCTGGCAGGACCATTCATTAAGTTTTTGCAGTTTGGTCCAAAGTGATTTATACAATTACTTTGGATTTAGGAATTTCCGTACGCGCGAAAAGGATTCAACTTCTAAATTCGTTAAAAAGGGTTCTGGAAGACCAAAATTACATTTGTATTTTTATTTAGCATCTTCCTCCTAGGTACAGTACATACCCAAAATTTGGTGCAGAAAGGTGCAGGAAATAAATCAATAAAAAGATTTTCCTAGCAACTGCAAAATGCAATTACTCCTAAAATAAGATTCATTTCAAGATGCCACTTGGTGAGATGTTCAGGGAACCTATTAGGAGTGTGCAATGCCAAAATTTAGAATTTTTGCACTTACAGATCTTTTTATAGAATTTATTTCCTGATTCTCTTCTTGAATTTTATAAAATTAACTGAGAAGAATTCAGATGTTCATGTTGTACCACTGGATAGGTATCACTTCAAGGATTCCAGAACACCTGAGTTTGCATTTTTACGATTTTTCTACGAATTTCTATCGAATTTACAAGTTTGGCCAAAATTTGGAATAATTCAAATAAAAGAAAAAGACGACGTGGCACT
Organism: Eragrostis curvula; assembly: GCA_007726485.1. Lineage (NCBI taxonomy): Eukaryota > Viridiplantae > Streptophyta > Magnoliopsida > Poales > Poaceae > Eragrostis > Eragrostis curvula. The sequence continues at coordinate 16,989,454 of RWGY01000009.1, read as the reverse complement.
GTAGCAGTGCCAGGGCATGGCGGGGCGCGCGCGACGCGGCGGCGGCGACGGCGATGTTCCGGCCCAAACGGCGGCGAGTTCCACGAAAAGGTCAGCGGAACTGAGTAGAGGACATCGAGGCGACTCTAGCGCGACTGACGAACACGTGCGCTCGACCGGGGAGGAGGATCGGCGGCGATGGCGGCGGCGGTGAGCGGCGGCGCTACGCGTTCCGGCGAGAAGAGACAGCGAGGGGGCGAGTTAGGGGGCGCACGAGCTTCCCGGGATGACGGAGGTGCTCACCGTAGCACGCGTGCACGTGGAGGAAGGCCGGAGATGGGACTTCGTCGGAGGGAAGCGGAGGTCCGGTGAACGGCGGCGGGGAAGATGAACGGTTTCCGGCGATGTTGCTGTTGAACATCGGTCAAGCTCACGTCAGCGAGTGCGTGAGAGTATAAGGAAGCTATGCAAGCGAGTAATCGATGATTGGCTCACCGGAGAAGACGAATTGCTCGTCGACGATGAGTTAGGTCGTCGCGGCGGCCATGGCGATTCTCGCCGCAGAGTGGGGAAACTTGAAGTTTGCGTTGCGGGGGTGGTTGAGGGGCTCCTAGCACAGCTTTTCGCTGTTGGGCTCAGGGCGGAAAGTGCAGCGGAGCGGCGGCGCGGCGGTGAGCTCACACGGCGACAATGGCGGCTTGGTTTCTGGGCGAGGTGAGCGACGGGTTGACGACGACTCGGCCGAGGGACGAGGGGAGATGGATGAGGACGAGGTTAGGCCGCTCGTACGGGAAGGACGGCGATCACAGCGGCCGGAATGGGCAGTGAGAGAAGGAGGCGTCGCCGGCGGCGACACTTGGCGGCTACAGTGACCTTTTTCCATTTTTCGAATTTCTGGAATTTTCCTCGATTTGAACTGATTTGATTTAAATTCGATCTTCCCGAGCTCCAAAAATCACGAAAAACTCAGGTTTGGAAGATTTCAGTGAGAGGAACAACTTTGTCAATTGGAACTTTTGCTGAATCGGCTTGGATTCAAACTAAAATTCATTCAAAGTTAAAGTTTGAAAAAGGTTCATGCATTTAATTGACCCTTTAGATTTTTGCAGAAAAATCTCCAAAAATCTCCAAAATTCCTTTTAGTCCCTGGATGCTGTGGAATTTTTCATTTGGGTCCACTTATATAGAAAATTTTAAAGTTGCAGTTCAAATGCTTGTTTGAAAGAAATTTCTCCAATTTGAAGTGATTTTGAATTCCTTTTCATCAAACTTTGATTTCTCTTGATCATTTTCACTAATTGAGGTTAGTAACCTGATTAGGGACCAAAATTGAGTGGGATGTTACAGCCCTCCCCCCTTAAGAAAATCTCGTCCCGAGATTTGCAAAAGTGCGGAAAAGAGGGGGTAAAAGTTTGTTTGCTTTACCTCGATTGCGAAGCGAGAAAATCCGGAAACTTGGAGTTAAGAAAATCCTCTTGTTCCCATGTGGCCTCTTCTTCCGAGTGATTGCTCCATTGCACTTTGTAGAAAGTAATGGTTTTGTTGCGAGTCACTCGATCCTTGTTGTCGATAATTTTGACGGGATACTCGGAATAAGTGAGATCATCCTGCAAGCCCTCCACATCATCGAGTACCACATCAATAGGAGGCTTCAAACATCGCTTGAGTTGAGACACATGGAAGATGTTGTGTACTCCTGATAATTTTTCCGGCAATTCCAAACGGTATGCACGGGTCCACATTTTTCAATAATCTTGAACGGGCCAATATAGCGGGGAGCAAGCTTTCCTTTGACTCCGAAGCGCTGAACACCCTTGGTTGGTGACACACGAAGATATACATGATCATCCTGTCGGAATTCCAAAGGACGGCGCCTCTTATCGGCGTAACTAGCTTGGCGGGACTTTGCGGCCTTTAAGTTTGCTTGAATGAGCCGCACTTTTTCTTCGGCCTCGGCAATTAAATCAGGCCCAAAATTCACCCTTTCTCCCGGTTCTGACCAATTCAAGGGAGTACGGCATGAACGACCATAAAGAGCTTCAAATGGGGACATTTTTATACTCTCCTGATAGCTATTGTTGTACGCAAACTCTGCCAAAGATAGATGTTCATCCCAATTACCACCTTCTGATAGAACACAGGCTCTTAACATGTCCTCAAGTATTTGATTTACCCTTTCTGTTTGTCCATCAGTTTGAGGGTGATATGCAGAGCTTCGAATTAATTTGGTCTTCAATGAGGCATGCAACTGCTCCAAAATCGAGCAACAAATTGAGGTCCTCTGTCAGAGATGATTGTTTTTGGTACCCCGTGCCAACACAGAATACGAGAGATATATAACTGAGCATATATCTTAGCAGAGTATCTAGTGTTGACCGGAATGAAATGGGCCGACTTCGTCAATCGGTCCACTACAACCCATATAGAATCATGCTTTCGAGCAGTGAGGGGTAACCCGACAATGAAATCCATACTAATGTCCTCCCACTTCCACGACGGAATACTCAATGGTTGCAGCTGACCGGCTTTTCTCAAATGATCAGCCTTGATTCTCTGACAAGTGTCACACTCTGCAACATATCTGGCCACTTCACGCTTCATGCGTGTCCACCAAAATTTGGTTTTCAAGTCCTGGTACATTTTATTGCTACCGGGATGAATGGAGTATTTGGACAAGTGAGCTTCATCAAGAATTTTCTTTCTTAGCTCCATATCTTTAGGCACAACCAGTCGGTCTTTGAACCATAACACTCCATCCTCATCCTGTCGGAAACATTTGATGTCACCATTTTCTAATCTTCGCCGGATATGTTCCATCCCTTTATCTCTCTTTTGTGCGGCGATAATCTCCTCCCGCAGGGTGGGAATGAGAGCGAGATTATACAAAGCACCATGAGGGATAATCCTGAGGCTGGGTTCACTAGGGTCACAACATACGGCATGATCCGATTTGCGGACCACCAGATTATTGCAATGTGACTTCCGACTCAAAGCATCGGCAACCACATTGGCTTTTCCGGGGTGGTAATGGATTTCCAACTCGTAGTCTTTAATCAACTCAAGCCATCTTCTTTGCCTCATGTTCAGCTCTTGTTGTGTGAAAATATACTTCAAACTTTTGTGATCGGTGTACAAGTGAACCAAATTTCCCAGCAAATAATGTCTCCATATCTTCAGAGCAAGAACAACTGCGGCCAATTCCAAATCATGAGTAGGATAATTTTGCTCATGTCTTCTTAGTTGTCGTGACGCATACGCAATGACACGACCGTCTTGCATTAGAACACAGCCCAAACCTGTGCCCGAGGCGTCACAATAAACATCAAATGGTTTAGTGACATCGGGTTGAGCTAACACCGGGGCGGTGGTTAAATGTTTCTTGAGAGTTTGAAAAGCTTCTTCGCATTTGCCATTCCACTGAAATTTGATTGCCTTTTTCAGCAGCTCCGTCATAGGCTTTGCAATTTTGGAGAAATTGGAGATGAATCTCCGATAATATCCTGCAAGCCCGAGAAAACTACGAATATCCTTTATACATGCAGGAGCCTTCCAATTTAGCACTTCTTGCACTTTACTTGGATCCACTGAAATACCTTCATCGGAAACAATGTGGCCCAAGAAAGGTACTTCTCTCAACCAGAACTCACACTTGCTGAATTTTGCATACAGCTTGTGATCACGGAGCCTCTGGAGTACAATCCGGAGATGCTCAGCATGCTCTTCTTCTGACTTGGAGTAGATTAGGATGTCGTCAATGAATACCACCACAAACTTATCCAATTCCGGCATAAACACCGAGTTCATCAAGTACATGAAATAGGCCGGAGCATTTGTTAGTCCAAAAGACATAACGAGATACTCATATAAGCCATACCTCGTAGAAAAGGCTGTTTTTGGTATATCCTCCGCCCTTATCTTAATTTGATGATAGCCAGAGCGAAGATCAATTTTTGAAAAGACCTTGGCACCAACCAATTGATCAAACAAAATATCAATCCGCGGGAGAGGATATTTATTCTTGATGGTGACAGCATTCAGCGGTCGGTAATCCACACACAACCGCAGTGTCTCGTCTTTCTTCTTTACAAAGAGTGCTGAACAACCCCAGGGAGAAGAACTCGGGCGAATAAAACCCTTGTCCAAAAGATCATGCAGCTGTTTCTTTAATTCTGCCAACTCATTTGGCGCCATCTTGTATGGTTGTCGGGATATTGGGGCGGTTCCCGGCTGCAAGTCAATCCTAAATTCCACATCCCGGTCGGGCGGCAAACCCGGTAATTCCTCTGGAAATACATCGGGATATTCACAAACCACTGGAATTTCTTCGAGACATTTTCCGGTGGTGAGGTGGACTTGGGGTGTAGAACTTGGTGGGGGTGCCAAATGTATGATGGTAGGACCGTTGAGAGGAGAATCCAGATGAATTTCCCGAGAATCAATATGTAGCACTGCTCTGTGACTTTTCATCCACTTCATACCCAAAATGACATCTATGCCTAGTCTTTCTAGCATTATGAGTTGTGTCGGAAAAGCAATTTCCTCTAACAAGAGAGGTGTCGACAAAACCCCTTGTGTGGCAAATATTTTTCCACCCGGAGATGTAATGATATACGGTGCTTTTAGAGTGGTGGTAGTGAGATGTAATCTTTCCACACATGCCATGCTTATAAAATTATGCGTTGCACCGGAATCAAATAGCACAAGGACGGGATGGCTGTGAATGGAAAACATACCCGCAAGCACTGGTTCTCCGTCCTGAATGTCCTCGGCCGTAGTATGGTTGACACGGCCACTCTTGGGATTGTTCACAGACGCCTGAGAGCTCTGCCTGCTGCTGTTGTTACTGCTGCTGCCCTGTGACTTCTTCGGGAATCGGCAATCCTTTGAAAAGTGACCGGTGCGGCCACAATTGAAGCAAGTGTATGGATTGGTTGCCACCACTTGAGAACTCTGCTGTGACGGCCGAGAAGTAAAAGAGCGCTGCTGGCTGGAGCCCTGAGAAACACTCCTCTGCTGATTGGAGTGAGCACGGTGTCCACCACCATGTGGCATGGCGGCTCTGTACTGCTGTCCAGTGGGGGATGTGATAGCCAAACGGTACCGAGGAGGAGCGGAACCGGATGAATTCCCACCGACACGCTTTCTTTTCTTTCCCTCCTGATGGGCATGTGTAGCATCCTCCTGCACGATCGCGGCACTCACTAACTCATTGTAGGTGCAGTTAGAGAGAAGTGCCAGGCGATCACGCAGCTTAGTGTTCAGCCCTCGGCGGAAACAATCCCTCTTCTTTGCATCAGTGTCCACATGGTAGGAGGCATATTGTGACAGATGGTTGAACCTCCTGGAATATTCATGCACATTACTGTTGCCCTGCTTCAGATCCAGGAATTCACGAAGCTTCCTATCCATGAGACCTTGTGGAATATGGTGCTCACGAAAAGTTGTACGAAACTCTGCCCATGGAACTTGGTAGCCAGCTGGGAGAGTCTCCAAATAGTTCGCCCACCATGCGCCCGCTGACCCACGGAGTTGCTGGGCCGCGAACAGAGTCTTCTGGTACTCGGTGCAGCGAATGAGCCCAAACTTGGACTCGATGGTGCGAAGCCAGTGATCGGCCTCCAGCGGTTCACTTCCTTCGGTGAACACCGGGGGATGAGTAGCCAGAAAATCCGCAAAAGTCGTTTCCGGAGGTGGTCCATTTCGGCCCGCTTGGCGAGCGTTGTTCCCCAGTAGAAGGCGGATAAGATCGTTCTGAGTTGAGAGCAAATGCTCCATGCTGCCCGGCAGTGGTGGAGGCGGTGGTGCTCCATCACGTTGGGCCGAAGTATCGCCCTCCTCCGTAGGAACCTGTCCGCTACGAGGGTCTGCCATCTGCCATAAAGCATTGCACCATTAAATACAAATTTAATGATCGATAAAATGCTGTAATTAAAATTACAAAGCATGCATGGCATAATTTCAGAATTTAACCCACGTAGACAAACAATGATAAACCACCATTTCTACACAAGCACTTTCTTCCATTAGAAGCATATACTTTACAACGCAACCATCGGATGTTCCCAACTATGTTACATCACAAAAGGGCGGTATGCAGCTACCAAACACCGCACGGGACATCCAAAAGCTAACTCTAAAGTCTCGCATCATACGAACCGTCACCATTAGCTTACAACTTCGCTTGCAACGACTTTCCAAAATAGCAAGCTGCGGGACTCGTAAAGTTCGATCGACCGTCAAGTTACTACTAGCCTAATTTATACACACTAGCTAGCTACTTTAGGGCCTACTACGAAGTCTACTCCTCGCGGGGCATGTTGCTGCCCGCGTCGGAAAGCACGTCGTCATCCACCGGGGTCGACGGTGGCTCATAGTCGATGCCCGATGCACCCTGCACCACATCCTGATCATCCATCGCAAGTGGCTGCGGGTTGTGATGTTCAACTTGGATCTGGATGAGCTGAACAAAGTCCTGGTGAAGATCCTCCATCTGAGCCTCTAAGTTCTGATTTGCCACCTGAGCCTGAGCAAGGTTTGCCTGAGCCACATGCAGCTGAACCTGTAGGTGATTAACTTCTGCATTGTGCTCCTGAGCAATCTGAGCCTTCTCATCCTCCATGTCATTCACTAGCCCACTGAGGTCCTGCACCGTCTCCTCCAGGAGATGGTTACGCTGCTCAGCGGCCATCAGCTGAGCTTCCAACTCAGCGATACGAGCAGCCATAGCGGCGTTCTCCGCCAAGACATCGTTGAACGCCATCTGCGGGGTCAAGTTTGATAAAGTCAAACCATAATGCCCAGCAGTAAAACATGTTAAGGAATTAACATATAGCATATTCAACGATTAACAATTGTGGAATTCAAACCATGGACTTCAAAACTTGCAACACATAAGTAACCAAATCTGTCGAAAACTGGCAGTGATTACTAAAACAAAAACTGACATGTTTCCAGGCAGAAACAGAAAATTTGGTAGTTACGAAAGTTGTAGATAACTTCAAGAGCTTTCCAACAAGTACTCATTCACCTCAACCAGAGCAGCATAGAGGAAGTTATGCTATTTCAAAGTTCGACCTTTGTCTGCTGAATTTCTGTTCTGGACAGACTGAACTCGATTTACTAACTACCAAATTTTGTCAGGTTCCAGGGCGAATCACAGAAAAAGTTACATACCAAACTTGTAGATAATTCTGAGATCTTTCCATAGAGTGCTTAAACACGACAATTGGATTTAAAACGGAGGAGTTATGGCTTGTTGAAGTTGACTGAAAACTTCGACCGGCGGCAGATTTGGACTTCTTCGTTTGAATGTTTTCAAATTCGTTTGAATGGATTGTTTCGTTACAATTTCCGATTTCAACGAACGCAACCAGGTTTCTTTGCAACTTGAGTTCATGAGCATGCCAAATGCAAATGCAATGCAACCATTTTTATTAACCTAGTTTATTCGTTCCTTACCAAAAGAAAAGGGTGCCATTATATCGGCAATTTCGTTTCGGTGGCAAAACGTCTCTCAACCGTGTTAGTCTAGCAAACGGTGTGACCTCTAACGTGGTTGGTACCTGCAGAAGATTCACAAACAACAAAATAAAGCATAAACAACAAAAAGGCCATGAGATCAACGATCCATGCCTAACCATACAACATCGAGGCCATGCGGTCATCGACCCATGCCAACCACAAACCTTACCTTTTCATCTCGCCGACATTTCAGAAAAGAAAAGAAAACAATCAACCTATTCAAGCAAGACTCGCTAATTGCCACCTTAAACCACTAACATCCTTATATAGGGCCGACTAAACCGTACCTCACCGTAAGCGTGGTTTTCGAAAATAATGCTCATTAGTGTGGTACAACCCGACTTTGCTCTGGTACCAGCTGTAGCACCCCGCCTCAAATTAATGAGGGGTTTGCTAACCAGGATCTTAATCGGGGGATACTTGGCGAAGCAAGTATGCATAGACCACACACATAAGCATAAGCAAAATAATTTTACATTAAGTTCAGTTATTACATTGGTTCCATAATTAACATAAGACATCCCGTTCGAAGTTCGATTTATTTTACATAAAAGAGTTCGAAATTCGATTACATAAAAGCGAGCGGAAGCGAAACACACGACGATATAACTAAAGGGATATCATGTCCGGCCATAGACACAATTTCACTCTTCATGCTCCGAAGTAGGAGAAACAGGAACCACTTCAAAAGACCAAATACCTGCATAAACATTTTCAACAAAAGCCCTGAGCAACTAATACTCAGCAAGTCTTACCCGTCAAAATGGCCATCTAAGGCCGACTTCTAGTATGCAGGGGGTTGACCAAGGGTTGAAATTTAATTGCAAAAACGGCGCTAATATTTGATCCTTATTTTCAGGTTTTAGCCAAAATTAAGAGGGTTGTTGCATAAATGTAAATATTAGCAATCTAACTAAGCAATACATGGTTGCAATACAATTAATTGAAATACAACATCATATAAACATCATCATGTGCACTTCTTACTACGATGTGACGCAGTGAACAAGTGGTACTCAATAACCGCGAGGGACGGCGATTCGAATCGATTTACACCTGCAGGCGAAACCCGAATACACGACGTACGCTACTCGAAGGAGTTACGCACGGCAACCTTTTACAAGACATCATAAAGCCGGTCCGAGTGTCACCTCTCCCGAGTACACGTCTCCCCACGCGATAGCCACGCCGGGTCTAACCGTGGTTCGCCCGTGCACCCTCCCTTCAAACACATACCCGCAACCACCATACCATCTTCATCACCAAAAGAGAGGTGGGGCCCCGTCCAACAATATAACATCGAGCTACTAAGTTTACTAGTTCCCATTCTCCTAGCATGCATCCGGTACTGTTCAAACTTGCTCAGCGGGGCCACAACGAACGGTCCTCAACCGACACAAACGGGGCTATGGCGAACAAGGCGAGCCTTGTCACCTCAACCTACACATGAACTTCCCCGTTCGGTCTCAAGTTCATTACCATCATCATGTGAGAACATAAAGTAAACCCGGTCCCAAAACACCGAGCGGTCTCCATACCACTCAATGTTCTACCGATGAAACATCCCTATTAAGCATAGCGGAAATCTATTGCGTGGCTGTCTAAACACTAAACCCGCCCATAGGAGTATGTAAGATAATTGCATCTACGGTTCCATACAACTCCTAAACTTAAATGCACAATTCACGACACGAAATACATGTGAGAAAATGTAAAACTTTGAAAACATAGGAGTGCACCGGGGCTTGCCTTGGGGCTGGTGGTTAGCACACTCGAGCGAGTTCAAGTCAGCACCGGTCTCCTCGGTCACGATCTCCACGTCCTCGAGTCCGGCGTCGGTTCCTAAATGAATGCAACAACAAAAACAAAATCAAAGATAGTTCACGGAACTTCCTTGACAAATATGACATGGCGATGATATGATGCAAAGGCAACATGCTGGCAGGACCATTCATTAAGTTTTTGCAGTTTGGTCCAAAGTGATTTATACAATTACTTTGGATTTAGGAATTTCCGTACGCGCGAAAAGGATTCAACTTCTAAAATTCGTTAAAAAGGGTTCTGGAAGACCAAAAATTACATTTGTATTTTTATTTAGCATCTTCCTCCTAGGTACAGTAACATACCCAAAATTTGGTGCAGAAAGGTGCAGGAATAAAATCAATAAAAAGATTTTCCTAGCAACTGCAAAATGCAATTACTCCTAAAATAAGATTCATTTCAAGATGCCACTTGGTGGGATGTTCAGGGAACCTATTAGGAGTGTGCATGCCAAAATTTAGAATTTTTGCACTTACAGATCTTTTTATAGAATTTATTTCCTGATTCTCTTCTTTGAATTTTATAAAATTAACTGAGAAGAATTCAGATGTTCATGTTGTACCACTGGATAGGTATCACTTCAAGGATTCCAGAACACCTGAGTTTGCATTTTTACGATTTTTCTACGAATTTCTATCGAATTTACAAGTTTGGCCAAAATTTGGAATAATTCAAATAAAAGAAAAAGACGACGTGGCACTGTAGCAGTGCCAGGGCATGGCGGGGCGCGCGCGACGCGGCGGCGGCGACGGCGATGTTCCGGCCAAACGGCGGCGAGTTCCACGAAAAGGTCAGCGGAACTGAGTAGAGGACATCGAGGCGACTCTAGCGCGACTGACGAACACGTGCGCTCGACCGGGGAGGAGGATCGGCGGCGATGGCGGCGGCGGTGAGCGGCGGCGCTACGCGTTCCGGCGAGAAGAGACAGCGAGGGGGCGAGTTAGGGGGCGCACGAGCTTCACGGGATGACGGAGGTGCTCACCGTAGCACGCGTGCACGTGGAGGAAGGCCGGAGATGGGACTTCGTCGGAGGGAAGCGGAGGTCCGGTGAACGGCGGCGGGGAAGATGACGGTTTCCGGCGATGTTGCTGTTGAACATCGGTCAAGCTCACGTCAGCGAGTGCGTGAGAGTATAAGGAAGCTATGCAAGCGAGTAATCGATGATTGGCTCACCGGAGAAGACGAATTGCTCGTCGACGATGAGTTAGGTCGTCGCGGCGGCCATGGCGATTCTCGCCGCAGAGTGGGGAAACTTGAAGTTTGCGTTGCGGGGGTGGTTGAGGGGCTCCTAGCACAGCTTTTCGCTGTTGGGCTCAGGGCGGAAAGTGCAGCGGAGCGGCGGCGCGGCGGTGAGCTCACACGGCGACAATGGCGGCTTGGTTTCTGGGCGAGGTGAGCGACGGGTTGACGACGACTCGGCCGAGGGACGAGGGGAGATGGATGAGGACGAGGTTAGGCCGCTCGTACGGGAAGGACGGCGATCACAGCGGCCGGAATGGGCAGTGAGAGAAGGAGGCGTCGCCGGCGGCGACACTTGGCGGCTACAGTGACCTTTTTCCATTTTTCGAATTTCTGGAATTTTCCTCGATTTGAACTGATTTGATTTAAATTCGATCTTCCCGAGCTCCAAAAATCACGAAAAACTCAGGTTTGGAAGATTTCAGTGAGAGGAACAACTTTGTCAATTGGAACTTTTGCTGAATCGGCTTGGATTTCAAACTAAAATTCATTCAAAGTTAAAGTTTGAAAAAGGTTCATGCATTTAATTGACCCTTTAGATTTTTGCAGAAAAATCTCCAAAAATCTCCAAAATTCCCTTTTAGTCCCTGGATGCTGTGGAATTTTTCATTTGGGTCCACTTATATAGAAAATTTTAAAGTTGCAGTTCAAATGCTTGTTTGAAAGAAATTTCTCCAATTTGAAGTGATTTTGAATTCCTTTTCATCAAACTTTGATTTCTCTTGATCATTTTCACTAATTGAGGTTAGTAACCTGATTAGGGACCAAAATTGAGTGGGATGTTACAGTTTTGAACCTTCGGGGGTGCATTTGGTGTAGCTTTAGGAGCACCTTTACCCTTGTTATTCTTGTTCTTCTTCTTCTTATTGAAGGAGACGGCATTCGCTTCATGCGGTGCCAAGGAGCCAGTAGGACGATTCTTATGATTCTCCATGATCAATTCGTCCTCCCCCTGATCTTGCTGCAATGCATTACTCAGGACGACATAGGTTTCATAATTCTCCTTCTTGTACTGGCGGCTCACATGAGTGAACTTAGGGTGAAAGGTGGAGAGGGTCTTGTTAATAAGATCCTTTTGCGTAAGCTCTTTGCCACAAAGCTTCATGCGTGTGACAATCCCATAAAGCTTGGTGTTGTAATCCTCCACAGTCTTGTAGTCTTGGTAGCGTAGGTTTTGCCATTCACGCTCAACCTTGGGGAGTAAGACATTTTCAATCTGCTCAAAGCGTTTCTTCAATGAGCCCCACAAGACTTTTGGATCACGTTCTGTTATGTATTCACTCTTCAGAGTAGCACTTAAGTGGTGGCGCAAGAAATGCAAAGCCTGCGCCTTCTCCACGTCTGTTGCGGTAGTGTCTCCCGCCTTAGGCAGAACGGTCTTCAAAAGATCTTTGCTGCTTAGGAGGATCTCCGCATCAAGTGCCCATGACAAGTAATTGCTTCCATGAGGAGTCAAAACTTCAAAGTCTCTCTTCACGAGGTCAGACATCTGCATGATGTCAATGTGCAAGGATTAATTCATGTATCCAAGTAATAGAAAGCATAAGTATAACAAAAACTGCGTGTTTAAGTTATAATATTGGTGTTTTTATATAAAATCACCAAAATCTGGGGTGTTATATGCAAAAATAACACAATCCAGCAATTTTCGGATTATCCATGTCAATTTTCGTAATTAACAGGATTTTTCCGTAATTTTCAGATATTCCAGGGATATTCTGGTAATTTCCAGATGTTCCGAGGATATTTTCATAATTTTCTGTAACTCCCGAGGGCTTCTGCGTAATTATCAGAACTGTCTGAGTAATTTTCAGAACAGCCCGAGGATGTCTTCGTAATTTCAAAAATATCCGAGGACGTTTTCTTGTATTTCAGAACTGCGGGAGGTGTTATTCGCGATTTCGCGATCTTCGGAGGACGTTTTCGTAAAACGCACTGGAGTATATATGGGGGCCGAAACCCTAATCTCCTTCGCTTCCTCCCACTCTCTCCCACCAGCCGCCGCACTTCTTCTTTCTTTTCTTCCTCTTGCTTTCTTGTTCCAGATCCAGCCATGGAACACACGCAGCACCGTGATGCGCGTGTCCGCCGGCCGAGGCGCCTTGACGCGCGTGCTCGCAGGCTGCTGGTGCGGCCCCGTTGACTTGCGTGCGTCGTGGCTGGTTCCCGCTGGTCGTCGCTGCTGGTGCAGCACAGGAGCTCGTGCGGCTCTCAGCCAGTGACCTGCGCGAAGTCCGGGCCGAAGCAGCGCGTCGTGCGGCCCGAGGCGCGCAACCGGCGCGGTGCGCGTGGCCGTCCCCGCTGGTCGGCGCGGCGACGTGCGAGGCACGCACGCGTAGGCCGGGGCCCGGCGGCTCGTGGCCCATTGGCGTCATGCGGCGCTGCAGCGCAGCCAGGCCGGGCCCGCGCGGAAGCGCGTTACGCGCGCGCGCGGTAGGCAGCAGGCCGTGCGGCGCGGCGGCTCGCGCGCGTGGTGGGCCGGGTGGAGCGCCGCCCGGGGCTGAGGCCGGACCGGAGCTCGCCCCCAGCTGCTGCATCGCTCACATGCGCGCGTAGACTGATCCGTGGCAGAGCGGCGTGTCGGCTTTTCTTCTTTTTTTTCTTGCAGATCCAGGGTTAGGGTTTAACCCGGTTCCGTTTGTTTCTTCTCTGATGCTTGTATGTTGGATCTGAACTCGACGATGTGGCACCGAATCTGTACCGGACTTCGTGCCGGGTAGGATTAGGGTAGGGTTCTTCGTGAACCACTGTAGATCGAAGGAGCTGAGCACTTCCGGTGACGTTGCACCGGAGGCTTGCATCCCGGCGACGTTGCGCCAGATCTAGATCTGTTACTGGGATTATGTAACAGATCTCTTCTACGCGCGGATCAAGATCTGCACATCATGAACAGATCTGATCGTTGTGTAGGTTTTGCTTCTGTTTTTCTTCTTGTTTTGACGCTTCTTCTCAGATCCAGATTGTCTTTGGGCCAAAAAACCCTCGGATCTGGTCTTTTTTCTTTTGATTTCTGGACAGATCTTGGCTGCAACGAGTCAAGATAGCAAAAATCATACGTAAAACAAGAACGTACCGTAGCTCACCGATCTGCTGGGCGAATTCCTCGTAGAGCGTGCTGATAACGTGTTAGGTTATCGGCGGAACGACGGCATGTAGATCACGACATATAACAAAAAGTAAAACTGGAATAGAGGAGACGAAATTCTTTATTGCGAAATTCTGGTGTCAGGTTACAGGGGGGTCTCCTCAACTATATATAAGGGGGGAACCCTAACTTCGTGTTGGGCCTGGATTCGATAAAGCAGCCCATATGGACCAGGACTCCTTCTTCTAGAAGGTGGGCCTGGCCCAATTAAGAGTTTTACAACAGTTTGATTCTTTTTTTAAATCTCTGTTTTGCTGTTGCGTTGCAGAGCTATGATGATCTGATTTATGCTCCGGATTTTCTAAATCTTTTGGGTGTCACATGGATGCAGCAGACAAAGTTCGTGGCAATGGCATCAACAGTTTTTGCTGTCTCCTTGCCCAGGCTTGGCATGTTTGGCCGGAGGCTATCTTATTTAAGGCTTCGACGAAATATGTTGGACAGGCTTTGATGATGGTTGAAGGTTTGGCATGTTGATGGGTGCTTTGGCGTCGTTTTAGCAACATATGGCACACGATCAGGGTTACACTAAGGCGTTTCGGCCCTCAGGTGCTTGTTCATCTGACGAAGGATGATTTGGCAGCGACGGCTTGAGCGGGATTAAGGAGTTCATCAGAAGCTTTGATAGGCAAAGTTGAGCAACAAGCACAACCATCAAATGCTCCTTTTAGGGTGTGACGGTGTTTAGGGTTACGGCATGACCGTTTTAAGCCCTACAAATACCCGCTTTTGATGCTGAAGGCAAGTGGGAAGATGATGACAGTGAGCTATAATGCAACTGGGGTATGAGATGGAGAGTAATGCCGGTCATGGGAGAAATCCTTTAACAACGATGGCGTTGGTGAGCGTCGTTCTCCTTCCTGAAGGCGTGTTTTGGGCATCGACTTTATCTTTGGCCTCTTTGTTGCAATGCTTGTCGCATGGAAGTAGTGGATTGTTTAGTGATTGCTCAGTTGTAGTTTGTTCTTTTGTTGCGTCCTCCTTTTTCCTAGGCCTGCGTGCTATTAGCATGGAGCTTTCATTTCCCTTGTAATTTTGAAAGTTATATGCATCTTTTAGGCTGGAATATCAATATATTCCCGCTTCTAAAAAAAAGGGATAATTAAACTAGTTCAATATATCGAGCTAGCTTGCTTGTCCTAATAAGAATTTGAAAATGAAGGAATTGTACAATAAAAAAAGTCAGTGGCAAAAGATGCATAAGACATAGATTTTCTTCAAGTTTACGATCGGAGCTTTTCGAATTTCTAGTTTGAAAAGTAACATAGAAAGTATAGTTTATTATTTTTTTATTTAGTTCAAAACTTTAAGTTCAATTTTGAAAGTATTCAAAATGAGATGCAACATGCTATGTTCGGTTTCTCCATTTCAAGGCTCGAATCACATTACCATGGCCCGAAAGTTCAAAGAAAGATCGACAACGTTAAGTATTCATGTTCCAGAATTTGTTGACAGTTGCAGAAAGCATCGCAATAGTGTATAGACCGCACGATTGGCATCTCAACTTAACAGAGTAACTCAAATACAACCAGGTTTTCCCTCGCAAATAAATAATACAACCAGGTTTTGCCCAACGAGTAGTCACCGCAGGAACAGGCGAACAACAGAAGAAATTGCATGCAAAGAGAGGCGAAGCCAGAGGACCCAAGCAAACACAGCATACAGGAGTTCTCGTCCAAAAGAAATTCATGGCAGATAAAAGTACAACAGTGAACCAGGGCAATGGGGACCAACCATAGCACAACGTTATCAATTCTAATCTATGATTTTGATTTAACTATTGCTCATGTATCAACGGAGTATCTGCCTGTGCCCTCCAACAGGTGCAGCGAAGGCATGCTTTCACATCTGTAAGGTATGTATGTATGTAACGAACAGAAGCGAAAAGGGAAATGTACAAGACTATATCTAGCTTGACAAACAGGGGGAAAGAATGAACACAGAAAAGAATGCAGCAGGGAGAAAGAATGTGCTTTTGTCAGGCTTCTTGCTTTCAACTGTAACTAGTATGGTATTATTGGTACCAGATCTTGGCAGAGCAGCTTCGCATGATCCTGGACACTACCAAGTTCAGGAAGGCATCATTTTCACATTAGGAGGCGCAAACAAAAAGGGGAGCAGGACGGGTTATGTTATAGGCACAACAGCATCTAGGTTCCTCTGCAGCAACCAGCCTATAGGGTAGTTGAGCTGAGGCGGTTCCAAATCAAAATTCCAGACCATAATCCGCGTGCAATTGTCTGCAAGGCCTTCCATTTGACTCTCGTCCTCAACAAGCTTCTCGATAAATCTTGACTCCTGCAATGCCACAGTTAATGTCTCAGTATATAGATGCTTTCTTGATGAGCATGTGTTGCCAATTCTAGTAGCTTATATTTCAAAGATGCATGCTACATTATGTGGCGAATGGGCATGTGACACTCCTACTTTTTAAAATCACTGCACTGTCATAGGTGCTCTAACGTATGGTGCAAATACAATGATTCCATTTGTTTTGTGATACACGTAGATAGATTGTGTATCCTAAGATCAGTAGGTCACTGAGCCTAGGGAAAATCTTCAAAGTACAGTTCTATACTTCTTTTCAATACGGACAATTATTTCCTCACAAAGAACATTGTATATCATATTTCGCTGGATTGAAGTTACTTAAGCAGAAACTAAGATGAATAACCAACACAGTATATGTTTTTTTTTCACCAGGAAAACATAAGTTCCACAGGAAAGGAAAACTGGCTCCTTGCAAAAGAGAAAATAAAGCATTGAAATTGAACTCACTTGCAAGCCACCTTTTCCACCAGAATGGAGTATAATAGACTCTACAGTCGGGCTATTCCATCTCTGGGGATCCCAAAGTATAGTGCTATTAAAAGCAAAGCCAGAGAAACCAACTGGAAATCGACGAGATACACCCCTTCTCAGGTTTGTATGCCACCCAGTGACTTGATTACCATTACAAACGGGACCTTCTAAAACCACTCTATACTTGGCCCCAACATGTATTGCTACTGGCCATGTACCAAAGCGCCTGCAGAAAATAGCACATAATCATCAGGAACATTCCCAATTGTAACAGCGAGAGGAAATGTGCTCATAAACTTCTTACAGTGAACATTATTATGTTATAACCAACATATATTAATTGCATTCTCTATACCACAGAACCGTGGACCTTAGAACTACAAATCATGTAGTACTTACAGTTGGTTCAAAAATGGAGTTTTATCGAATATGTAGCATTATAAAGAATGTCACAGCATGGCACCTCTACAACTGAGCAGGAGTTTGTAAGCCCATCGTCAATAACGGACTCTCAAGGAAAAAATATTGCTCTGTACTCTGATGCAGCAGTTGTTGCATGCCCATTATAATTTAAGTAACTACTGGACCAGGAGGTTCGACTACATTGCATCTCTACACCGAAGGCAGTTACATAGAAAACAAGATATGGTCTGTATGGTATCTTTCGAAGGGTATTAAAGTAATCATCAATCAAGCTTTCATTTAGTGGAGAAATAAAATGTGAAAGCTCTGCTTCCTACCACCATTCGGAAAATAATCTAAGCTTTAGTATGGTGGGGCAGTATACAGCTCTAACAAGCATCAAAGCATACAAGAAACAAAACCAAAGCTACTAGAAAGAAAGGCTGATAAAAGTGAAGGAAAAGATGAAAAGGAAGAAAGTTGCATATCCCTATTCAAACCAATAAACTGCAAATGTTAACTAAGAAAAGTATCCTTTTAGCAGAGTTGATTGTACCATTTAAAATACAACTACACATCAGAATACAAGCACAAACAAGCTATTAATTGTTAAAATATTGTCCATAATGAATTTGTAGTAAACATAAGTATTGCAAATTCTAAACCGAAAAAAAATGTTAGCACAGAAGTTTCACCTGATTTTTCGCATTTCTTCAAATAAGTCAACTGAGTATGCTCGTTCCTCATCAGCAAAATGCACAATGCCATCAAGACGGTGCTTCTTGATATGAAAAATTGCATTGTTCTTTTGGCAGACAATCATCTTCCTGATGTTTGTAGTATTCCGATTACAGATAAGATGTCTGTACATGACTCCAGAAGACCTCAGGATCTCTGCTGTTTCACGGGACTGATACGGCCACTCAGCTACTATCCACAGAAGAGGGGGTGGTACATTTTTCAGCACATGAGCCAGACGATTCAAATAATATGCCTGGTGTGGTCGAACAGAAGTTGCTGTCACAACTATCAGCTGCTTCCTCACAACAATGTCTGAGTCATTAACAGGAGGTTGAATATGCGATGCTTCAATGAAGTCTACCTCATCATCCAACATTGCAGGAACCGGGGGGCTCTCATCAACATGTGGCTCTTCGGTCGCTTCAGACTCCGCCGCAAATGGCTCCAGTTTTGTGCCACTAAGTTTTGCTGACTGACTATTATCAATATAATCCCCATCGAATGGAAGCATCTCGTTCTCAGAAGCTATCTTCTGGGATTCAAGAGAGAAGAGCAACGTGAATCCTATGAAAATTCCAACCAAGAAACACATAAGCAGATGGAACATGACCCTCTTCAAGTTCATCCCTTTGGACCTTGGCCTCTCCAAGGACCGAGCGTGCTTGTGGGACGATAGGGCTGCCCACGCAGACTTGAGGCTGCTCGACACCAGGACGGGGTCCAGAGAGGCCACTGACGTCAACAGTCCCCTCATCACGACATAAGTCTGTGAGTACGCCAGCTTGGGGGACGGCGAGGGGTCGAATTCCTCCCAGTCCTTAACCGACCCTTCCCGCTGCATTGCGCCGGCATTCCTTCGTGCCATTGCAGGAACTCAGCACCGGCGTCACGCATGTACAGCACCGGACTCCAGCGGCTCACCTAACGCGGGGGGAAAATTAAGGAAAATCATCAGCCATTAGCACCGGCCTAGGCATCCGCAACAAAATGGACGGATTGAAGCATCAATCGCGGAAAGAAGAGGTTTTGATCCCCTAAAACAAAAACGAATACTCCACTGAAGCAAGCTCGGCATGGTGTCCTTACCGACAAAAGAAGCAGAAATCAATCCAAGCCCAGGTGGATCTCCGGCAGCTCAGGCGAGGAAGACGACGAGAGGTGATGGCTACGGCACGCGGGCGCTTGATCCAGATGACGGCGCGCCCAGACGGCGCGCAGGGGACTGGGACCAGAATCCAGCCCGGGGCGCGTGCGCGTGTCGGATCACCTCCCGAGGCAATTCTCCATGCCTTTGCCGCCCTCTCCCTCCTCGCTCCCTGTTCTTGCTTCGGCCCCAGAATTCGCTTTGCGAACCGAGAGTTGGTGAGGTGGTAGAGAGAGGAGATAGAGAGGACGAGGAAGTAGAAGTGGGATATGGCGGCCCGGTCGCCGTCGGGAAGGTGAGGGAGAGGAGAGCTCCGGTTGCATTTAACCCCCTGACATCTCTCCATTTTAGGACTGTAATCATTGGTAGCCATGGTTTGGCCGTGCTGCCGTCACGGTTTCAATGCGGCGTGTCAAAGGAAAACATGGGAGTACTGGTTGATTTCTTTTTGAGAAATGAAAGGGAACATACTCTCTTCATTTTCAACAAAGATGTTGTGAATTGTTGTTTGAACTTTTGCATCAATCTTATTGGAGATTTGTAGTCCTATTGTTATATTTGCGTACGGTGGCTACACGAGAACAAGAAAAAGAAACGATGTATCATGCCATAGGCTATCGAAACTCGTCAATGACGACAAAAAATAGGAAGTAGCATATTTTTGAAGTATACGTTATGTCAGTGAGTAACCGAAAAGAAAATCTAAGCTCTATTTTCTTATTTGTTCACTATTTGATAATCGACCGATGACAAATGGTAACGCGAACTGCATTGATTCGAGGATCAGTTTCATATGACGTAGTGTATCTAAGAGGAATTGCACCGTTACGATTTCATGAAGAACACTAAAGTTTCTTGAAAGTTTGAGACAAATTTTTATAATTTTATCTAATTCTAACCTCCAGTTAACTTTAAACCAAACAACGCATATTTAGAGGGAATTCAAATATCGTTGAAAATATATGCAAGAATTTACCGTCCAAATTCACAATGCCAATTATTTATATCTTCCAATTCACATTAATTCGAAGCAACCTTGTGGTACATGAGAAAATAGAAGGGATTCTTCATTTATGAGATACCAATATTGGATACCTCTTTATTAGTATACCTAAACAATTGTACAATCCTGGTTGTACATGAGAAGATTGAAGGATTTTGTCATTCATGTGAGATACACACCAATATAAAAACACAGCCATACAAAACACCTAGCAGCTGTTAGTGCACCTAAACAAATGTACTTACGCATGACAACCACCACTCATGTGGCTCACGCATCCAATGCGGGAATCTTAAAGATACCCAAATCGGGTGTCCCTCTCACCGGACCCCAGGTCCTTTGCTTTAAGTGCGTTCTAAGAAATAACCGAAAACCTTCACGACAAAGTCTTTATTTAATCGCGCGCGAATAAGCCTAACCGCGGGGTCCTGCGTGCAAAAACGCCGGGCATGCTTCAAACCCGGGGCTGCTGCTGCAGCTTGCCGCTGCCTGGAGGAGGAGCCACCAGACGCGCCACCCGCCGTCGGTTCGCGGCGACGTGGCGCCCATCCGGGCCACCGTTTTGCCTATCGTACGGCGCCGTTGCCCCCTGGTGGAAGAAGCCTGCGGGAGTAGTCGCTGCCACGTGGGGCCACCGCCGCCAGCTGGCTGACGCGTAGGGGGGCCAGGCGGGTGCCACGTATGCTCGTGCGCCGCGTGTTCGTTGGCTGTCGGTCGCTGTACCTGCAGGGCGTTGTACCACGGTGACGTTGTAAGCTTGAGCGCATGAGGCTCGGACAGCGAGTCAACCACAGCGCGGATGTGTTGAACGCCCTGCGCCGCACGTGGAGAAGATGGCGCGAACAAACTCTGAGATCATCCGCCGATAGTTTCGTCTTTCGTGGCTGCTCCAGATTAGGTTCCGTCATCCGGGCAACTTGTGCTTGTGCTGTGTGATCCTTACGAACTTCGCCGAAACCTAAGCAAATCACACTGATTTCCTTGGATTCATGACTGAAACTTGAACAACCTGTATGGATGCTTCTGTGCGCACGCGAGCTGCGTGCATGGCACATGGTGCGTCCCTCCCAACCTCCAGGACGTTGGATACGCGGGAGCCTAGAAGCAGCACAGAAAGTCGTAGGAGCCCGAACGAATTGACAAAGCGAAGCCGATTTGGTACTGTGTCTCTGTTAAAGTTTGGTATTTCCGCAGCTCGCGTGTGAGAAGATTGTGGCGTTGCGAGGTCACTTTTCGGATCTCGGTACCATACCAAACCCCCGGTGCTTTATCGATGGACAACATGGCCGGCGTACTTTTCTGTTACTGGCTCCTGCCACCTAACCTAACCCTGACCTGGCCGTAGGGCAAAGCAACACGCGCGGCTCCACAGAATTCAGCGTTCAGACTCCGCCGCGAAGAACACGGTGTGGCGGTGCTTGGGGGCAACACGTTGTACGCTGCAACGCGGCGGCGTCGTGGTCTCGTGGAGATGAATCGAACTCGCAGCAGGTGTGCGGTGGATGGCGCCCGTCGAGAAATCTGCGGTCTGCACTGTGTACTCCCGCTTACGATTTTGACCGATAGGCATCTGTCAACCAGCTTGGCTCGCGGCCTCGTGCTCCGGACTCAACAGCGAAATGATGATGTTTCGTTTCGTCGTTGTCCATGGAGGAAGGAAGAAGCCGCCAGCATATTCGGTTGCCAGCTTGCAAGCAAAGACATCCATGCACCTCTTGGTTCAAAGAGGTTTCGTTGCTGTCAAAGGATGCAAAACGCGAGAGGAAAATAAAATACTATCTCCACACCGGCAGTGTGCAAGCAAAAGATCTCTCTTCTCAAGGCCTTCGAGATGACATACTCTATTCGTTGCGGATGCTTGAGCGTATATACCTGCTGAACAGGGCTCAAATTGGGCCCCAGGAAAAGGCCCAGATGTAAATGTTGTCTTTTTCAAGGGCCGGGGAACCGCTCGCCCCAGGAAAATTAGAGCAGTTGCGAAAGGGCCTGTAGCCTAGCAGCTTAGCGATTACAAGAGCCTCAGTAGCATCTCAGGTTTTGGGTTTGATTCTCCGTAGGAGCGAATTTTCTAGGATTTAACGGCATTGTGCTTTCAGTGGTAAGCGACGCTCCCGTCGACAGCGAGACTCCAGTGGTGACTTCGTCAATATCTAAGATGTGCTGGCACAATCTTTAAAGATGTTTATAGTGGTAGGGTTTGCGTACGTGTGTTCATAGGGGAAAATTAGAGCAGTTAGGTTCAAAAAGGGAGTTTAAAAAAAAAGTTAGGTTCAAAAAGGAAAATTAGAGCAGTCGAACAGATCATTTGTACAGTCGAAATAGATTTTTATAAAGATGTGCGTGTGCATCGTCTTTTCGGGGTTTTTTTTCCAGAAAACTTTAAAATGATTAGTTTCACTTTTTTTCCAGAAAACTTTAAAATGATTAGTTTCACAAGTGAAATAATAAACTATTTACCTCGCAAAATGAGTAGATCAAATTGGACGATCGGTGGTAATGTTGACACCCCCAACAAAGGTCACGGTCAATTTTCTAAGTCAATGAATGGGTGGTAGGACATGCATAAATGATTGTGGTGTTTGTCAGAGTTAGGAGGAGGATGAAGGGGGGCCTAAACCCCCTACTAACACAAGCTTCCACCATTCGGCATGGATGGGGGCACCGTCACGGATTCGTCAATGGATATGGGGTAGATGGGGAGGATGGCAGCGAGTCATCGCACGTGGAAAAGATTGGAACGGGTGGATGTAACTGGCCACAACACACTTATTGCACTTCCGCGCTACGAGCTTAATGCACAAACATAGCGGGAAGAAGGGGGGGGGGGGGGGGGGGGGGGGGGGGGGGGTCATTTTTAAATATTTATCTCACGTTATATAGCGGAAAATGCTACTAATGAAGCTGGTGTGTTGTAGCGTGTAGACAAGAGCCAAGATTTTAACGATTCTTTTAAGTTCTTATTTTGTGTTACACTTGTGGAGAATATGTAAAAAAATGAAGTTATACTCATTGAGTCTTTCAAGGTTTCGTGTCTCCTATCAATTAAGTTTGAGTTGTTTGGGTTGCTTTTATAATCTGGAGATGTAATATGCTTTAATATCAATGAAATTTCTCTTTTCGCAAAAAAGAGAGTATACTTCGCAAAGAAAAGTTAACAGAGGGATCAAAATCACATTGCAACTAAACTTTTGTTAACTCATCTTGCTCTTTTTCTTTAATAAAGGAATTTGCCTCGATGGGTTTCTGGTTCCTTGGCCTCCATTTCGCCCACGCCAAGCAAGTCTTTTCTGGACCATCTGGTAGATTCTATGAAGCCAAAGCCGCAATGCGAATCGCTACGAGGCTACGAGCTCTCTCGCTCGCGACAGCGAGAACCGCTGGAGACAAGGGCAGTGGTCAGGCAAAGTGGACATGCTAAATATACACAGGGACAGCCATGGTAATGTTTGCAAGCTTCGAGCCCGGCGAGGTGTAGCCAGCTCGCGGAGTACTACTATTTGTGGCCAAACCAGTGGCCCCGTGGCAACAGATGGACTCAAGAGTTGACTTGCAGTTTGGCCGGCACGCAGGCTGGTCGTCCCCGCAGCACGGTTGCACGGCGCCGCCGTGCAGGGCTTGTCTCGCCTCCCGCGATCGTCCACGCCGGCCAGGCGTCGGCGCCTTTTCGCCGTATTCACACGCACGCACGCTCGTACGGGGCGGGGCGGGACGCGCGTCGGAGGCGGCAGAGCGGCTGCCCCCACCCGGAGAAACAAACAAAGCAGTCACTCGCTAGGCTTTTCGTGTGTGCTTGGTGCGCATCGGCCAATGGTGCCAGCGGGCAGGGGAGACAGGGGACGCGCGGGCGCTGGACAAAGGGACAAGGGGAAAGCAGCTCATCATGACCCACCCTGACCCACCCTGACACGCCGTGGCAGCGTGTCTGGCTGGCTTCGTGCACGGCCCCTTGTCTCTCTCGTCGGCATCGGCCCAGCTGCTCGTCTGAAGTCTGAACCCAGAAATCGGCATCCATGGCCGGAGATGGCGAGCTTTTCACTTGTGCGTGAAACGCAAGTGCTTGGGAGAACTCCAGTTGTTGTTACGCTGACACCCCACAAGTTTTGTTGACTCGCACCATACCCGTCCGTGGGGTGATTAGCGTACGTTTGCATGGGGAACAAAATATGTGTCGTACTGGTACCAGCGAGTGTCACAATCCATGGCGATGTGGCTAGCATAACAATGTGTGTCACTTTCATGCGACAAAGGGGAGACACTTCTAGATGTTACGTGTGACATAATCGTACTCTTAGAAATAGCAACACTACTAGGCATTAGGCACTCAACATAATAAAGGCAGTACCCTCTAGGTGCATCATGCGTCTGTACCACTATCAACACGTAATAGTAAGATAATGAAAAGAGCATGTCAACTATGCGAAGGTTCGTTTAATGGGGGACCTGTTCAGCGCCTCAGTGGCGAACAAAGCGAGCATCATGCGACTCGCCATTAGTCAATGCCTCGAAATTCTTCTTCTGCTGCTATTAGTGTAATCCCAGCATCAAACAATAGTTGGTTTGGTTTTCAGTTTTGTGCTGGATACTATTCCATGAGAGAATTACCGGTCCCAATGATGAACGTGGCGACCGAGCAGAGAGTGCCGGCACGTACGGCGGAGGACGGCGGCCGGGGTCACGGGCGCGCGACGGAGCGCAGAGCTCTAGCGCTCTCGAGCACCCGCGGAGCGAGTAGGCATCATGGCCGTCGAGACGATGGCGCGCGAGGTGATGATGCGCGCATGGGCGGGGGGAGCAGAGACGAGACGACTCGTAGTCGTAGCAGGCAGCTGTGCAGCGCAGCGCCTACTGGCGGCAGCAGGCCGTAGCCTCATTAACGCGAGGTGCGCATCGGCATCGGCAGCCACCTCCTGCGCGAGCATGTGGCCGGCCGGGCTCTGCCCCCTCTCTCGCGCGCGCGGTGCACAGCACAGGCATCGTGCTGTTGCAGCGGAGAAGAGCATCCGAGAGGAAGAGCAGGCCCAACAATGGGCGAATCGACCAATGCGTCAGGCAGTGTCAGATTTTCAGCTGAGTTGGATGAGAGAGGGAAGGGAGGTTGTCGCCGCAGAATGCGACGGTCTGTTCACGCGCTCCAAGATCTGCGTGCGTCCTGCCATGTGAGGAGAAAAGAGAAGAAAACAAATAGTGTGTATGACGAGTGGGTCTAAATGAATAGAAAATAAGTTTTGAAGGACGTGAGCAGACAACTTATTGTAGAAATTAGTCTCCATGTTTGTCTAAAGATGATAAAAAATACACTTGAGACAAGCACTTGTCTGCACTATTGAACTTGCTCGAAGAGGCAGCAGCGGGAATCATCATCAGTCCGGGCATCCACTGACGTGCCGTGTTGTTGACTTTGCTCTGGAACCGATCGATCAAACGATTCGCTCGCGCGAGAAAAGGGAAACAAGCCTCTGCGTTTCACCGATCCGTCGCAGTTTCACTTGAGTTTGCTGTACTAGCTCGTGGCAGGCTAGCTGCGGTCCTGCACTCTTCGGCCAGTGATTTTATTTCGCTATGATCACGAACTAGTGTTAGCGTCTGTTGTGCGCGGGTTAAACACGGAAATGGATAGCAGTACCATTGATCTCTTTGGTCTCTCGGTACGTATAAATGTATTATGCTCCCAGAAAATGGCGCAGCGCCGTGTAACACCCCAAATCTCAAAGCAATTAAAATGGAATAAAAATCACTCCAAATTTAAATTTTTGTCCAACTCTTACCTTACCATGAATTTTCAAAACAAAATTCACTAAATAATTAAAAACCTAGCTAGAATATAAAAAATTTCCAAATATTGAAACATGTGCTCAAGTGTTTGCTTCCATTTAAAATTCACTAAAAGTTTGAACTTTTTGAATTTACAACAAACATAATTAAAATAGATTAAATCCCAAGCCAACTTTCAAAAATTTTGATTTAAACCTGCATGAAAATCCATCATATGCATTTTTGAGATTTCTAGTTTTTCAAAGTGTTGGTCGAATCTTATCCTCTTTCAAATTTGAAATTGCATTCAAATTTGAGTTTCTACTTGACCCCAGTAAAAGGAAAACTCATTTCTTTTTCCTAAACCTATCGGGTCGAAACCCTTCTTCCCTTCCTGTCCAGCCTAGCCCAGCAGGCCACCCTTTTCTTTTTTCTGAAAACCGCCAGTGGGCCGCGCCCCTCTCCTTGGCCCAGCAGCCGGCCCAGCCAGCCCTCTTCCTCCTTCTCTCGCTGACGAATGGGCCCTGCCTGTCAGCCCCTTCCCCTTCCTCCTGCTGGCGCGCACATGCCGCCGTGACGCCGCTCAGCGTCAGCCGGCGTCCCATCGCGTCCGTCCTCGTGTAGCCATGCCGCGCTCGCGTCATGGTCATGGGCGCTCACTCCTCTGCCCTCGCCTCGTCCCATCGCAGCAGAGCGCCCACGCTCCTCTCTCCTTGACCGGCGACCAAAACCGGCGAGCTTCCATGCCGTGACGCCATGCCACGCATACTCTTCCCCGTACTGTCTCGTCGCCAACGCTGTGGCCATCCCGCGCCCTCGTCACCTCGCGCAGACGCCCATCACGCCGCTCCTCGTCGCGTCCCGTCGGCCTTCAATGGCGACGACCGGAGACCGACGACCTTGACCACCCTTTCGGCCACCATCTCTTCCTCCCGCTATAAATCCCGATGCGCAGCACTCTCCTCTTCCTTTCCCCACTAGCCGTTGCCCTCCTCGACCACCACCGAGCTTCAATCGGAACTTTCCCCCTTTCTTCTCAAACACCGGCCACCTCCCGATTCGCCGTTGTGGAGCTCTCCCTCGCCCTCTGCGAGCGTGCTCCAACTTCACGAGCTTGTCCTGCCTCTTCCGCGCCTCTCCGTGCAGCTCGGGAAGCACGGGAACACGGCCCCCACCAAGCGCTGCCGCGGACCGCCATCCTCGCCCGCCGTTGGCCATCTCCGCGACGTGCCCGGCCAAGACGAGGCGCGCCCCGACCTTGCCGCATCGACGCGCACCCCCTCGCCCAGCAGCAACTCGACCAGGCGCACCGGAGCGCTGACCGCGTCGAGCGCCGCCACCTCGTCGCCGCGTCTCGAAGCCATCCGCGCGTCCCGGCCCTGCGCGACGTCGACGCGCCCCGCGGTGAGCTCGCCCCCTTCTCCTCTCTCTCCCGGGCTATCTCGCGTCGAATTTGGGTCACCGGAGCGCCGAAACGGCGAGCTCCGGCGAGCCCGCGCCTGGCGCCGCCGCGCCTGGCGCCGCCGCGCCTGTGGTCTCCGGCCGCCACCCACCTCGCCGGAGCAGCCACAACCGCCCCTTTTTCAATCAACGGTCGAGATTAGAAGTAGCGTACCCTTTCGTCCATTTTAAATCTCGGCCATCCATTTAGTGTCCAACGCACCAGATCGTCCTAGTCCACCGTGGACTCATGGACCAGAGCCTAGACCCGGTCCACAAAGCCCGTGGACTCGGTTCACGCCATTTTCCATAGGAAAATAAATCCAGTAATTCAAGAAAATCCCAGCCCCTGCACATTTGCAGATAAGCCCTTGAACTTTTGGATAATCCTTTTTAAGTCATGTCTTTTTACAGAAACCACCTTACACCTTTCTGATAATTATATTTTAGCCCCTGTCCTTTACACCAAGGACCCTAAACTTTCTGTAATTATATTTCAGTCCCTAAATCCTTTTGGTAATTATAGATATGCCCTCGGTATGTTTCTGTAATTGCATGTAAGCCCCTAGAACCTTTAAATCCTCATATCTTTTCAACCATAGCTCCGTTTTAGGCGATTCTTGCGCCCACGCGTTCGTAGAAACGCATAGTACCCTTTGGTACTACTCTTGGAGCTCTAGAATGGACCAGCAAGCCGTCAATACCTTATAATCTTCCCTCTTTTAATGTTCTTCCATATCGCCAATTTATGCGACGTCAATCTTGCATGTTGTAGCTACCTGCTTTATCGTTTAGCATTGAACCTAACCAATCATTCAATATCTCTTTGCCTCACATCCTAGTACCCCCTCATCGCAATACATCATTCCGCCTTAACCTTGTATGTCACACATACACCCTCACTCGCTAACAATAAACCTACCCAAATCTTTTCGTGATGTATCGCTCCGAAATCTAGTATCCTATTTACCATGACGGCCAATCATGTGGTGTCGATATCGCTTGTCGCCAATGCTCATTCACCTCCTAGCGTGAGTGTAACCAATCTTGTTGTATCATTTCACACCAAAACCTAATATCTTTTATCGCAACTCAGCTACAAGTCTAACCTATCTCAACCACCGCTCAATCAACCTTAGTCTATTGATTACCACCGATCCTTACCGAGCTCTGTTATTTATTACTATTCTCGTATTATGTGGTCCTTCATCGGAGTTTATTGGATTTATTGTTCATTGTTATTTCAATTGCTAGTTGGTCTTATCGATTGATCCTTGTCTTTTATTCGCAACCATGCATCCATGTCATGCTCGATCACGTACACGTGCCATCGTCATGCGCTTAGCTCATGACAAATAACTAGTGGAATAATCTTAGTAATTAATCAATTTAGTAAGTACTTAATAACTAATCACTATTAGTTAATAACCTAATATAAGTAGGTAATTAAAGTGACACACCTTGCACTTGTACGTTGTTGCATGAACCTTTATATAGGTTACGACCTATATAAAGCCGTAATGCTGCCAATGTACAACTAACACGTACACACGCCGTTTCTACCTACACATACCCGCATGCAATTATCATGGTTTAGCATCCCACCTTCACATCAAAAGCCCTAGTGCTCGATACATCACCCCTAATAGCCTCTATTAAGATAATAAGATCTTCTTAAAGTAAAACCTAATGCATCATGCATGATTTGTGTCTTTGGCTTTTATCGGTGTTCTATTGGTTCTTATTGGAGTTAATTGGATCTAGGGATGAAAACGGATCGGAGCGGAGCGGATATTGCTCTTCCCAAATCCTTATCCATGTTTTCTTAGCGGATTCGGAGCGGAGTGGATAGTACACGGATGTGGATATGGATACGGATTTTTTCGGATGTCGGAAATGGTGCGGAGTCGGAGTGGATGCGGTTCGGAAGCGGACTTATATAGACGGATAATATGTATTTAGATATAGCACTATATATACACTAAAAAACACTATACAAGGTAGTATATAGAAAATAAGAATAACTAATTGTAGTTCTACATAATTTCATCGTAAAAATATATGTTTTAGTCAACGACATACAAAAAATACTTCGATTAATATGTCAAATATTAAATATATAGAGTGAATTTTGTTGGGAAAATCGGATAATCCTATTTTAGACATCGGATTATCTATCTTAATTTATCGGATAATCCATATCCGTCGGATTTTGCCAACCCCATATCCTATCCTAAATCCTCGTTCAATCGGATTCGGATTATCCATATCCGCTAGGATATCTAAAACACTTTCCCAAATGCTCCAAAATCGGATTCGGGTCGGATCGGAGTCGGAAATTATCCACACCACTTTCACCCCTAATTGGATCTTATTCGCTTCTTCTCGATCTTATTTTCTTACGGTAGTTTGTTTATACGCTATATTTCTATACGCTAGCTTACGTGAGACTCGAGGAAGAGCCAAAAGAATTCCAGGAAGATTCAGAAGATTCAAGCTTCAAGGACGAGCCGAATGATCCAAGTCCAAGGACGAGTCAGAAGATACAAGCTTCTAGGAAGGATCCGAAGACCCGGAGTACGAGGACGTGAAGAAGAAGACTAATTAGTGAAGGCAAGCTCTACATCTCCTTGATCATGATTGAACCTACTGTTTTCGCAATGCATCTATAGAGCCTACTCTAGTATTATGCATCACTTGTTATTTTACTGCTTGTGTAGCTATGGACCTACTTGCTTATTGATATTGATGTCTGTTACTTAGGCGTTAATATCTGAATCCTTGTTTACCCTTTGTTTACCTGTCACCTTGATAACCCTAGGATAGTTCCATCATTTCTATGATGGCACTTTTACCTTGCTACTATAATGCTTAGGACCCCCTGCAATATATCTACATTGCTACACTTTACACACATATATGTTTTACAACTGTGTTAAATGAGTTTGGTGGTGTGTGTGATATATTGGGATTGGGAGTAGCACAACTGTGTTAGGTGATGATGCTGATGGTGACGGTGATGATGGGATGGGTTGGATTGCGGGCAAGGCCACTAGTGCATTGTTGTTGGTGTGATAGACCCCTAGTGTGGGATATGGTGCTTGCCCGGCCATATAAGGACCGGTTCTGACGCCCGTAAACATAATGATTCTCGTACAACCACGGAACCCCTATAGGAAGGACCTACCCTATCTTCCTGGTACTCTTGCAAATGCCATCTGGAGGCCAGTCGAGGCAACAAAAGCTCAGAAAAAGGACATAGGAAACGTACCTATGATCCGGCTCGCGGAACCCGCTATAGGTTACGGGAGTGCCGCCCGTCCTGGTATGTGTTACAGGATCCTGCTATTTGTTACAGGAGCATGACGTACCCTTTTACAGGTGTACAGTGCCAGTGTGTGACCTTTCATGTCACAAGCCCCTGAGTGTGATTTCGTGGTGGAATTGTGAGACTACTCGGAGGAGATGGACTAGGCGTTATGTTACTCTCCGTACAAGAGTGCATGGCCCGTGGGAAAAGATGTACAACCTCTGCAGAGTGTAAAATTCATCCGGATGGACGTTGTCACGGCATATGACACATTATTGTTACGCGCGTATGGATTAGCCACCTCTCTCTTTCCTTGGCGTGTGAGTGGGTTGTAGTCAGCCCGTGTTTTGGAAGTGATGGCAAGTGTGCCGGGTCGGTATGACCCTTGAGGTCAGAAGGCCCAACTAAAACTTGGGAACTGGCGGGAATGCCCATACTTGTAGCACCCCACCTCAAATCAATGAGGGGTTAGCTAACCAGGACCTTAATCGGGTGATACTCGGCGAAGCAAGTATGCAAATACCACACACATAAGCATAAGTAATATAATTTTACAACGAGTTCAGTTATTACATTGGTTCCATAATTTACATAGAGCATAAAGTTCTGAGTTCGATTATTTTTACATAAAAGAGTTCGAAATTCGATTACATAACGCGAGCGGAAGCAAACACACGACGATACATATCTACAAGGAAATCATGTCCGGCCATAGACACGATCTCATTCTTCATGCTCTTGATTGGGAGAGGATGGAACCCACTCAACCGACCATTCCTTAGGCGGTTCACCCTCCCACACGACTTTACCACAGCAGCCGCAAAAGTTACAATTTGGAAAGCCTGCAGAAAAGTTTTAACAACGAAGCCCTGAGCAACTAATACTCAGCAAGTCTTACCCGTCAAAATGGCCTTCTAAGACCGACTTCTAATTATGCAGGGGGTTGACCAAGGGTATCGGAATATTTGCAAAACCAGCACTAAAGTTGATCCTTCTTTCATGTTTAGCCCAAATTTTATCTTTTAGAGCAGGAATATAAAGATTTGCACCTAATCTGAATACAAACACTTGCAATACAATTAATTTAAATACATAGCAGCAAATATACATCATCATGTGCACTTTTTACTACGATGTGACACAGTGAACAAGTGGTACTCAATAACCGCGAGGGACGGCGATTCGAATCGATTTACACCTGCAGGCGAAACCCGAGATACACGACGTACGCTACTCGAAAGAGTCACGCACGGCAACCGTTTACAAGGTACCATAAAGTCGAGCCGCTTAACACCTCTCCCGAGTACACGTCTCCCCACGCGATAGCCATGCCTGGTCTAACCGTGGTTCACCCGGGCACCCTCCCTTCAAACACTGTCCCAAATTCCACCATACCATCTTCATCACCAAAAGAGAGGTGGGTTCACGTCCAACAATATAGCATCGAGCTACTAAGTTTACTAGTTCCCATTCTCCTAGCATGCATCCGGTACTGTTCAAACTTGCTCAGCGGGGCCACAACGACCGGTCCTCAATCAACACAAACGGGGCTATGGCGAACAAGGCGAGCCTTGCCACCTCCACCTACACATGAACTTCCCCGTTCGGTCTCAAATTCATTAACATCATCATGTGAGATCATAAAGTAAACCCGGTCCCAAAACACCGAGCGGTCTCCATACCACTCAATGTTCTACCGATGAAACATCCCTATTAAGCATAGCGGAAATCTATTGCGTGGCTGTCTAAACACTAAACCCGCCCATAGGAGTATGTAAGATAATTGCATCTACGGTTCCATACAACTCCTAAACTTAAATGCACAATTCACGACACGAAATACATGTGAGAAAATGTAAAACTTTGAAAACATAGGAGTGCACCGGGGCTTGCCTTGGGGCTGGTGGTTAGCACACTCAAGCGCGTTCAAGTCAGCACCGGTCTCCTCGGTCACGATCTCCACGTCCTCGAGTCCGGCGTCGGTTCCTAAATGTATGCAACAATATACAAGATCAAAGATAGTTCATGGAACTTCCTTGACAAATATGACATGGAGATGCTATGATGCAAATGCAACATACTGGCAGGTCCAATCATTTGGTTTTAGCATTTTGGTCCCAAGTGATTTGTACAATTACTTTGGATTTAGGAATTTCCGTACGCGTAAAAAGGATCCCTCTTCTAAATTCTTTAAAAAGGGTTCTGGAAGATCAAAAATTACATTAGTATTTTTATTTAGCAACTTCATCCTGGGTACAGTGACATATCCAAAATTTGGTACAAAAAGATGCAGGAATAAAATTATATAAAAGATTTTGTTAGCAACTGGAAACTGGAATTACTCCTAAAACCAGATGAATTTCAAGATGCCACTTGGTGAGATGTTCAGTTAAGCTACTAGGAGTGTGCATGCCAAAATTTAGGATTTTTGCACTTTCAAATCTTTTTATATAATTCATTTCCTGATTCCATTCTTCGAATTTTATAAAAATAACTGAAAGAATTCAGATGTTCATGTTGCACCACTGAATAGCTCTCACTTCAAGGATTCCAGAACACTTGAGTTTGCATTTTTACGATTTTTCTACGAATTTCTATCGAATTTACAAGTTTGGCCAAAATCTGGAATAATTCAAATAAAAGAAAAAGGCGACGTGGCACTGTAGCAGTGCCAGGGCATGGCGGGGCGCGCGCGACGCGGCGGCGGCGACGACGGCGTTCCGGCTAAACGGCGGCGATTTTCACGAGTTGGTCAGCGGAACCAAGTAGAGGGCAACGAGGCGGTCCTAACGCAGCTGACGTGCACGTGCGCTCGACCGTGGAGGTGATACGGCGGTGATGGCGGCGGCGGTGAGCGGCGGCGCGCCATGTTCCGGCGAGGTGAAGCAGCGAGGAGGCGAGTTAGTGCGCGCATGAGCTTCACGAGGTGATGGGGAAGCTCACCGTATCACGTGCACACGTGGAGGAAGGCCGGAGAGGAGAGTTCGTCGGAGGGGCGGCGCGGTCCGGTGATCGGCGGCGGGGAAGAAGGTGATTTCCGACGATTCCACTGCACGAAGCTCGACAAGGTCAGCGAGGTGTGGTGCGTGGAGGAGTGAGGAAGACTCGGGCGCAAGGAATCGAGGAGATGCTCACCGAGATGATCGAATTTCGCGACGAGCTCGACGATGGTCACCCGGCGGCCATGATCGGAATTCGCGTCGTTTCTCGTTGCAGCGTGAGGGAGCTCGGAGTTGGTGTTGGGTTTGAGGTTGAGATGCTCCTAGCGCACCTTTTTGCTGTTGGGCTTGGTCGCGAAGCACGGCGGAGCGGTGGCGGGGCGGTGAGCTCGACGGCGACGACGATGGCGGCTCGGTGTGAGGGAGAAAATGAAGGGCGACGACGACGTCTTGACCGCGAGGGAGAAGGGATAAGGCCAGGGAAGAGGTGGACTCGGTCCTCGACGCCGTACCGCGCTGACGGCGGCCACAGTTCGCCGGAATGGGCAGAGAGAGGAGGAGGCGTCGCCGGCGGCGACACTTGGCGCTACAGTAGCTTTTGACAATTTTTCGAATTTCATTGATTTTCCTCGGTTTGACTGATTCAATTTAAATTCGATCTTCCCGAGCTCCAAAAATCATGAAAAACTCAGGTCTGAAAGATTTCAGTGAGAGGAACAACTTTTCCAATTGGCACTTTTGCTGATTCGACTGGGATTTCAAATTAAAATTTATTCAAACCTTAAGTTTGAAAAAGTACAAGCATTTATTTGGGCCTTTAGATTTTTGTAGAAAAATCTCCAAAAATCTCCAAAATTCTCCTTTAGCCCCTGGATGCTGAGGAATTTTTCATTTGGGCCCACTTGTATAGAAAATTTCAAAGTTGTAGTTCAAATGCTTGTGTGGATGAAATTTATCAAATTTGAAGTGATTTTGAATTCTTTTTCATTTCTCCTTGATTCCACTTGATCATTTTCACTAATTAGGATTTGTAACTTGATTAGGGACTTAAATAAAGTGGGATGTTACAGCCCTCCCCCCTTATGAAAATCTCGTCCCGAGATTTGCAAAAAGTGCGGAAAAGAGGGGGTAAAAGATTCGCTTGCGTTACCTCAAATGCGAAGCGAGAAAGTCTGGAAACTTGGAGTTCAGAAATTCCTCTTGCTCCCATGTAGTCTCTTCTTCAGAGTGATTGCTCCACTGAACTTTATAAAAGGTGATCGTTTTGTTGCGCGTCACCCGATCTTTTTGATCAATAATCTTGACGGGACGCTCGGAATAAGTGAGATCATCCTGTAATCCTTCAACATCTTCGAGCACCACGTCAATCGGAGGCTTCAAACATTTCTTGAGTTGAGATACATGGAAAATATTGTGAACCCCAGATAATTTATCGGGCAATTCCAATCGGTAGGCGACGGGTCCACATTTCTCAATAATTTTGAACGGACCAATGTAACGGGGAGCGAGCTTTCCCTTTATGCCAAAACGTTGAACGCCCTTTGTAGGTGAGACACGAAGATACACGTGGTCACCTTGCTGAAATTCCAAAGGACGGCGCCTCTTATCGGCGTAACTAGCCTGGCGGGACTTCGCGGCTTTTAAATTTGCTTGAATGAGCCGCACTTTTTCTTCAGCCTCTGCAATCAAATCAGGTCCAAAATTTACTCTCTCTCCCGGTTCGGACCAGTTCAAAGGTGTACGGCACGAACGACCATAAAGAGCCTCAAATGGAGACATTTTGATGCTCTCTTGATAGCTGTTGTTATATGCAAACTCTGCTAATGGTAAATGGTCATCCCAATTGCCACCTTCAGATAAAACACATGCTCGCAACATATCCTCGAGTATCTGATTTACTCGCTCAGTTTGTCCGTCGGTTTGAGGGTGATAAGCTGAGCTTCGAATTAACTTGGTCTTCAGTGATGCATGTAATTGCTCCCAAAATCTAGCAACAAATTGAGGTCCTCTGTCAGATATAATTGTCTTCGGCACTCCATGCCAACAGAGAATGCGCGAGATATATAACTGAGCATAGATCTTGGCAGAGTAGTTTGTCTTAACCGGAATGAAATGTGCTGACTTGGTCAATCGGTCCACTATAACCCAAATGGAATCATACTTTCGAGCAGTGAGAGGCAATCCAACAATAAAATCCATACTAATATCCTCCCACTTCCATGACGGAATACTTAATGGTTGCAGCTGACCGGCTTTTCTCAAATGATCCGCCTTGATTCTCTGGCAAGTGTCACACTCAGCCACATAACGTGCCACTTCTCGCTTCATGCGTGTCCACCAAAATTTGGTTTTC
The DNA here is from genome assembly GCA_007726485.1 of Eragrostis curvula. NCBI lineage: Eukaryota > Viridiplantae > Streptophyta > Magnoliopsida > Poales > Poaceae > Eragrostis > Eragrostis curvula. The sequence continues at coordinate 16,953,864 of RWGY01000009.1, read as the reverse complement.
AGCCCTTGATACATTTTGTTGCTGCCGGGGTGAATAGAATATTTGGACAAGTGAGCTTCATCCAAAATTTTCTTTCGCAGCTCCATATCTTTGGGCACGACAATCCGGTCATTGAACCATAATACTCCATCCTCATCTTGTCGGAAACACTTGATATCACCATTTTCTATTCTTCGTCGGATATGTTCCATTCCTTTATCTCTCTTTTGCGCCGCAATAATCTCCTCCCGTAGGGTGGGAATGAGAGCGAGATTATACAAAGAACCATGGGGAAGAATCCGGAGACTTGGTTCACTAGGGTCGCAACATACGGTACGATCCAATTTTTGAACCACCAGATTATTGCAATGTGACTTCCGACTCAAAGCATCGGCAACCACATTGGCCTTTCCAGGGTGATAATGGATTTCCAACTCGTAGTCTTTGATTAATTCCAGCCACCTTCTTTGCCTCATATTCAGCTCTTGTTGTGTGAAAATGTACTTCAAACTTTTGTGATCGGTGTATAAATGAACCAGATTTCCCAGCAAATAATGTCTCCAAATCTTCAGAGCAAGAACAACTGCGGCCAATTCCAAATCATGAGTAGGATAATTTTGCTCATGTCTTCTTAGTTGCCGTGACGCATACGCAATGACACGACCGTCTTGCATTAGAACACAGCCCAAACCCGTGCCCGAGGCGTCACAATAAACATCAAATGGTTTAGTGATATCGGGTTGAGCTAACACCGGGGCGGTGGTTAAATGTTTCTTGAGAGTTTGAAAAGCTTCTTCGCATTTGCCATTCCACTGAAATTTGATTGCCTTTTTCAGCAGCTCCGTCATAGGCTTTGCAATTTTGGAGAAATTGGGGATGAATCTCCGATAATATCCTGCAAGCCCAAGGAAACTACGGATATCCTTGATACATGCAGGAGCCTTCCAATTCAGCACTTCTTGCACTTTACTTGGATCCACTGAAATACCTTCATTGGAAACAATGTGGCCCAAGAAAGGTACTTCTCTCAACCAGAACTCACACTTGCTGAATTTTGCATACAGCTTGTGATCACGGAGCCTCTGGAGTACAATACGGAGATGCTCAGCATGCTCTTCTTCTGACTTGGAGTAGATTAGGATGTCGTCAATGAATACCACCACAAACTTATCCAATTCCGGCATAAACACCGAGTTCATCAAGTACATGAAATAGGCCGGAGCATTTGTTAGTCCAAAAGACATAACCAGATACTCATATAGACCGTACCTCGTAGAAAAGGCTGTCTTTGGAATATCCTCCGCCCGAATTTTAATCTGATGATAGCCGGAGCGAAGGTCAATTTTTGAGAAGACCTTTGCACCCACCAATTGATCAAATAAGATATCAATCCGCGGAAGAGGATACTTGTTCTTGATAGTGACGGCGTTCAGCGGTCGGTAATCCACACATAACCGCAGTGACTCATCCTTCTTCTTCACAAAAAGTGCCGAACAACCCCAGGGAGAAGAACTTGGGCGAATAAAACCCTTGTCCAAAAGGTCATGGAGTTGTTTCTTTAACTCTGCTAACTCATTTGGTGCCATCTTGTACGGTTGTCGGGATATTGGGGCGGTTCCCGGCTGCAAGTCAATCCTAAATTCCACATCCCGGTCGGGTGGTAAACCCGGTAAGTCCTCTGGAAACACATCGGGATATTCACAAACCACTGGAATTTCTTCGAGACATTTACCGGTGGTGTTGTGAACTAGGGGGCCTCTAGTTGGTAATAAAGGCAACCTAAGTACGGCGGATCCATTGATGGGGGAGTCCAAATGGATTTCCCGCGAATCAATGTGCAGCACGGCTTTATGATACTTCATCCACTTCATACCCAATATCACATCTAAGCCTTGTCCATCCAAAATGATGAGGTTTGTTGGATATGCCACACCCTCTAACATAATAGGCAAGGCAAAAATCCCTTGCGTGGCGAATATCTTTCCACCAGGCGAAGTAATTAAATATGGTGCTTTTAGGGTGGTAGGGGTGATATGCAACCTTTTCACACATGCCCTGCTTATGAAATTATGCGTTGCACCTGAATCAAATAGCACAAGGACGGGGTGGCTGTGAGCGGAAAACGTACCCGCAAGCACTGGTTCTCCGTCCTGAATGTCCTCGGCCGTAGTATGGTTGACACGGCCACTCTTGGGATTGTTCACAGATGCCTGAGAGCTCTGCCTGCTGCTGTTATTACTGTTGCTGCCCTGCGACTTCTTCGGAAATTTGCAATCTTTGGAGAAGTGACCGGGGCGGCCACAGTTGAAACAAGTATAGGAGTTCGATGCTACCACTTGGGAATTCTGCTGAAAATTCTGCTCTGGGACAGACTGAACTCGACTCAAAAACTACCAGATTTCGTCAGGTTCCAGGACGAATCACAGAAAAAATTACATACCAAACTTGTAGAGAATTCTGAGATCTTTCCATAGAGTGCTTAAACATGACAATCGGATTTGAAACGAAGAAGTTACGGCGTTTTGAAGTTGACTGAGATTTTCGGCCGGCGGCAGATTTGGACTTGCTTGTTTGAATGTTTCCAAATTCATTTGAATTGATTGCTTCATTACGAAATTGGCGACATTACCACACACGATCAGAGGTTTGTTGGCATGACGGATTCGAGGATAGCTTTCATAGTTTATGAACATGCCAAATGCAAATGCGATGCAACCATTTTTATTAACCTAGTTTATTCGTTCCTCACCAAAAGAAAAGGGTGTCATTATATCGGCAATTTCGTTTCGGTGGCAAAACGTCTCTCAACCGTGTTAGTCTAACAAACGGTGTGACCTCTAACGCGGTTAGAATACCTGCAGAAGATCCACAAACAACGAAACGGCCATTAAGTCAAATGACTCATGCCTCAGCAAAACAACCAAAACGGTCATGCGATCAACGATCCATGCCTCACCATCAAAACAACAAAACGGCCATGCGGTCAACGACCCATGCCTCCACATACATTACCTTTTCATCTCGCCGACATTTCAGAAAAGAAAGTAAAACATTCAACCTAGTCAAACAAGACTCGCTAATTGCCACCTTAAACCACTAACATCCTTATATAGGGCCGACTACACCGTACCTCACCGTAAGCGCGGTTTTCGAAAATAATGCTCATTAGTGTGGTATAAATCCGACTTAGCTCTGATGCCAGCTGTAGCACCCCACCTCAAATCAATGAGGGGTTAGCTAACCAGGACCTTAATCGGGTGATACTCGGCGAAGCAAGTATGCAAATACCACACACATAAGCATAAGTAATATAATTTTACAACGAGTTCAGTTATTACATTGGTTCCATAATTTACATAGAGCATAAAGTTCTGAGTTCGATTATTTTTACATAAAAGAGTTCGAAATTCGATTACATAACGCGAGCGGAAGCAAACACACGACGATACATATCTACAAGGAAATCATGTCCGGCCATAGACACGATCTCATTCTTCATGCTCTTGATTGGGAGAGGATGGAACCCACTCAACCGACCATTCCTTAGGCGGTTCACCCTCCCACACGACTTTACCACAGCAGCCGCAAAAGTTACAATTTGGAAAGCCTGCAGAAAAGTTTTAACAACGAAGCCCTGAGCAACTAATACTCAGCAAGTCTTACCCGTCAAAATGGCCTTCTAAGACCGACTTCTAATTATGCAGGGGGTTGACCAAGGGTATCGGAATATTTGCAAAACCAGCACTAAAGTTGATCCTTCTTTCATGTTTAGCCCAAATTTTATCTTTTAGAGCAGGAATATAAAGATTTGCACCTAATCTGAATACAAACACTTGCAATACAATTAATTTAAATACATAGCAGCAAATATACATCATCATGTGCACTTTTTACTACGATGTGACACAGTGAACAAGTGGTACTCAATAACCGCGAGGGACGGCGATTCGAATCGATTTACACCTGCAGGCGAAACCCGAGATACACGACGTACGCTACTCGAAAGAGTCACGCACGGCAACCGTTTACAAGGTACCATAAAGTCGAGCCGCTTAACACCTCTCCCGAGTACACGTCTCCCCACGCGATAGCCATGCCTGGTCTAACCGTGGTTCACCCGGGCACCCTCCCTTCAAACACTGTCCCAAATTCCACCATACCATCTTCATCACCAAAAGAGAGGTGGGTTCACGTCCAACAATATAGCATCGAGCTACTAAGTTTACTAGTTCCCATTCTCCTAGCATGCATCCGGTACTGTTCAAACTTGCTCAGCGGGGCCACAACGAACGGTCCTCAATCAACACAAACGGGGCTATGGCGAACAAGGCGAGCCTTGCCACCTCCACCTACACATGAACTTCCCCGTTCGGTCTCAAATTCATTAACATCATCATGTGAGATCATAAAGTAAACCCGGTCCCAAAACACCGAGCGGTCTCCATACCACTCAATGTTCTACCGATGAAACATCCCTATTAAGCATAGCGGAAATCTATTGCGTGGCTGTCTAAACACTAAACCCGCCCATAGGAGTATGTAAGATAATTGCATCTACGGTTCCATACAACTCCTAAACTTAAATGCACAATTCACGACACGAAATACATGTGAGAAAATGTAAAACTTTGAAAACATAGGAGTGCACCGGGGCTTGCCTTGGGGCTGGTGGTTAGCACACTCAAGCGCGTTCAAGTCAGCACCGGTCTCCTCGGTCACGATCTCCACGTCCTCGAGTCCGGCGTCGGTTCCTAAATGAATGCAACAAATATACAAGATCAAAGATAGTTCATGGAACTTCCTTGACAAATATGACATGGAGATGCTATGATGCAAATGCAACATGCTGGCAGGTCCAATCATTTGGTTTTAGCATTTTGGTCCCAAGTGATTTGTACAATTACTTTGGATTTAGGAATTTCCGTACGCGTAAAAGAGATCCTCTTCTAAATCTTTAAAAAGGGTTCTGGAAGATCAAAAATTACATTAGTATTTTTATTTAGCAACTTCATCCTGGGTACAGTGACATATCCAAAATTTGGTACAAAAAGATGCAGGAATAAAATTATATAAAAGATTTTGTTAGCAACTGGAAACTGAATTACTCCTAAAAGCAGATGAATTTCAAGATGCCACTTGGTGGGATGTTCAGTTAAGCTACTAGGAGTGTGCATGCCAAAATTTAGGATTTTTGCACTTTCAAATCTTTTTATATAATTCATTTCCTGATTCTCTTCTTTGAATTTTATAAAAATAACTGAAAAGAATTCAGATGTTCATGTTGCACCACTGAATAGCTCTCACTTCAAGGATTCCAGAACACTTGAGTTTGCATTTTTACGATTTTTCTACGAATTTCTATCGAATTTACAAGTTTGGCCAAAATCTGGAATAATTCAAATAAAAGAAAAAGGCGACGTGGCACTGTAGCAGTGCCAGGGCATGGCGGGGCGCGCGCGACGCGGCGGCGGCGACGACGGCGTTCCGGCTAAACGGCGGCGATTTTCACGAGTTGGTCAGCGGAACCAAGTAGAGGGCAACGAGGCGGTCCTAACGCAGCTGACGTGCACGTGCGCTCGACCGTGGAGGTGATACGGCGGTGATGGCGGCGGCGGTGAGCGGCGGCGCGCCATGTTCCGGCGAGGTGAAGCAGCGAGGAGGCGAGTTAGTGCGCGCATGAGCTTCACGAGGTGATGGGGAAGCTCACCGTATCACGTGCACACGTGGAGGAAGGCCGGAGAGGAGAGTTCGTCGGAGGGGCGGCGCGGTCCGGTGATCGGCGGCGGGGAAGAAGGTGATTTCCGACGATTCCACTGCACGAAGCTCGACAAGGTCAGCGAGGTGTGGTGCGTGGAGGAGTGAGGAAGACTCGGGCGCAAGGAATCGAGGAGATGCTCACCGAGATGATCGAATTTCGCGACGAGCTCGACGATGGTCACCCGGCGGCCATGATCGGAATTCGCGTCGTTTCTCGTTGCAGCGTGAGGGAGCTCGGAGTTGGTGTTGGGTTTGAGGTTGAGATGCTCCTAGCGCACCTTTTTGCTGTTGGGCTTGGTCGCGAAGCACGGCGGAGCGGTGGCGGGGCGGTGAGCTCGACGGCGACGACGATGGCGGCTCGGTGTGAGGGAGAAAATGAAGGGCGACGACGACGTCTTGACCGCGAGGGAGAAGGGATAAGGCCAGGGAAGAGGTGGACTCGGTCCTCGACGCCGTACCGCGCTGACGGCGGCCACAGTTCGCCGGAATGGGCAGAGAGAGGAGGAGGCGTCGCCGGCGGCGACACTTGGCGCTACAGTGACCTTTTGACAATTTTTCGAATTTCATTGATTTTCCTCGATTTGAACTGATTTAATTTAAATTCGATCTTCCCGAGCTCCAAAAATCATGAAAAACTCAGGTCTGAAAGATTTCAGTGAGAGGAACAACTTTTCCAATTGGCACTTTTGCTGATTCGACTGGGATTTCAAATTAAAATTTATTCAAACCTTAAGTTTGAAAAAGTACAAGCATTTATTTGGGCCTTTAGATTTTTGTAGAAAAATCTCCAAAAATCTTCAAAATTCTCCTTTAGCCCCTGGATGCTGAGGAATTTTTCATTTGGGCCCACTTGTATAGAAAATTTCAAAGTTGTAGTTCAAATGCTTGTGTGGATGAATTTATCCAATTTGAAGTGATTTTGAATTCTTTTTCATTTCTCCTTGATTCCACTTGATCATTTTCACTAATTAGGATTTGTAACTTGATTAGGGACTTAAATAAAGTGGGATGTTACAATACTCCTCTAGGGCCAACCAACTAAAATATTGACAATAAATTCCCTGTTTTATCTATGAATCCTTGTCTTGCTTTAGTGAACCCTGCATAAAGCTTGCTTTGCTGCAAATAAACTATATAGCCTCCTCCTTGCTAAGACCAAGTATGCATGTATATATATACCCTTATGTAGTGTAGGGCTTGCTGAGTACCTTATGTACTCACGCGTTTGCGATTGTTGGTTTAATAGGAGAAGACTTCGTAGAAGACGACGACGTTTGGGTTTTCGGTTCTGCCTCTCAAGCGTGCTTGTGGCTTTGGGCCATGGTTTCCGCTGTCTGCTCACCGTTAGCTGGTTGGTTGGACTTGGATATTTCCTTGTCATACCGCCACTAAGGGTCCTATATATCAGGTATTATGCTTATTTACCAATTCAAAGTATGCTTTTGATTATCATATCTGTGTTCTTGTGCGTATCAGCTACTGATCCAGGGACTGATACAGGATGCACAACATATTCCAGAAATAGGGTATGACACGCCGTTGCAGCATCCATCCTCACGGAGTCACGGTCACGGGCACCTCCGTTAATACTGCAGATGATTAAACTTACTGCAGATGATTAACAACCTATAATCAAAACACCTCCGTTAACACCTTATCGGCTATCTGGTCGTTTTTAGTTCACGGGGGAGACCTGATTTTGTGACTACTGACTAGTACTATGACGGCAGCCTAGCCGCAAGACAGGGACGTGCCGGCTGCGCTCGCGTGCCCGCGGTCCGAGCTCGTGGGGCAGGCTGCCCCGGGCATTGGAACGGGTGGGCGTGGGCGTGTGCCGTGCGGTTGCGGCAGGGCGAGAGCGACGCGTCCGCGGCGCGGTCGCGGGGTAGGCGACTTGGCGGTCTCCTCCCTGCGCCCCAACCTCTCGACCGCGGACGCCCTAAATTCCTCGTGTCCGTATCAGAAAAACCTCGTGTGCTTGTTTTCATCGATCGATCTCTCGGCCACACCGAACGCACCAAAGTCACCAACCCTGCCTACGGCCTCCCCCGAACCAACTCTCTAGTGGTTTTAAACAATTCGGCTTTGTGAAACTCGTGATAAGAAATCGAACGAGCATAGAAGGCGCCGAGCGTCGGCCGTGACCATGCGCCTGTGCTTAAAGGTTTCAGCCAGCGAGATCGTTATACGAGTCTCGTCAAAAAAGAGATCGTTAACTGCCGGGTTAACTGACTTGCCAGTGTACACCATGGGGGTTTTCAAGTTAACTGCCGGGTTATGTGAGGAGCTCACAAAGAAGATCAGATCGTACTGGTGGGGAGCAGAACGTGGCAAACGCAAGACACACTGGTGTGCATGGGAACAATTGTTGAAGTGCAAGGCAAAGGGAGGATTGGGTTTCCGTGATATGCGTACTTTCAACCAAGCCTTGCTTGCTCGGCAAGCATGGCGTCTTGTGCAGAACCCAAACAGCTTGTGTGCCAGAATTTTAAAGGCTCGGTATTATCCTAATGGGCACATCATTGATACAGTGTTTGCTGGTAATGGTTCTCCAACATGGCATGGCATTGAGCATGGGCTAGAATTACTGAAGAAGGGGATGATTTGGCGAGTGGGTAACGGCACAAGCATACGTATTTGGCGAGATCACTGGATCCCCCGTGAGCCATCCCTATCAGTTATTGGAAGGAAGAACAGATGTCGCCTGCGATGGGTGGAAAATCTCATTGATCAGAGGGCAAACTCATGGAATACTGATCTTATTCGCCAGTACTTTCACGATCCTGATGCGGACGAAATTCTCAAGATCAAGCTACCATTGCGAGGCCAAGAAGATTTTCTTGCATGGCACTATGAGAAAACCAGGATATTCAGTGTCCGTAGTGCATACAAGCTTGGCTTGAGTCTCTTGGAAGGCCAGCAACAAGGTGCTTCCAGTGTGGCACCTGGTGGTGAGCGCTCACTGTGGAATAACATATGGAAATCTTCAGTTCCTCCAAAAGTCAAGCACTTCGCCTGGAGAGCCGCTATGGCCTGCCTGCCAACAAACAAGAACAAGGTTAGCCGGCACCTGGAACAAATAAGCACCTGTAGTATCTGTGGTACAGAACCGGAGACGGAGTTTCACGCTCTCGTACGTTGTCCAAAAGCACGTGAACTCAGAGAAGCCATGAGAAGAGAATGGGAGCTGCCGGCTGAAAATGTGATCAAGGAAGATGGCCCAGACTGGTTGCTATTGATTCTAGCAAAGTCTCCACCAAATATGCGTGATTGCTTCTTGTTATTGCTGTGGAGAGCCTGGTATGTCAGGAACCAGATCAAGCATGAAGACGCCTTCATGCCCACTGAAAGCTCGTTCCGGTTCCTAGTCAGCTATCGAAACACTCTGTTGCAAATCCGACAACAGCCGTTGGGTGCGCGCGATAAGGGGAAGAAACCTGCCTGCCCAATAGTATGCAGCTCAAACAGGGGCCAACCAGGGCCGAAGCGGAGATGGGAATTACCTAGGCCTGGAAGGATCAAACTGAATGTGGATGCGTCGTTTTTCAGTGAAAGGAGTATGGCGGGACTCGGGATTGTCGCTCGTGATGAGACGGGAGCAGCACGTCTGTTGGCAAGCAGGCTGATTTTTAACTGCAGCGATGCGGAAGAAGCTGAATTGTTGGCCTGTCGTGAAGGCCTGCACCTCGCGGTGCAATGGCTGGATTTACCGGTAACTTTGGAAACTGACTGCATGTCAGTGTGTGCAGCGCTTAACTCATCGAAGGAGAACAGGTCCCATCTGGCGTTGTTGCTTCGGGAGGCAAAGATGCTCGTTTCTGAGCTCCAGGATGTCGAGATCAAACATTGCTATAGAGATTGTAATAGGGTTGCACATGCTCTTGCCCAAAGAGCGTATAGGGAAATGTCTTCTGCTGTATGGTTAGGACATGTTCCAGACTTTGTAACAGACGATTGTAACCCTGTTATGGTTTAATAAAGAGCTCGACTTCCCCGAAAAAAAAAAAAAAAAAAGAGATCGTTATACAAGTTGGCCGTGAGGGACAATCAGGGTCATGTGAACTCACTCCAAAAATTCTTGTACAGTAGCAACGTCAGCCGTTAGCTCTCCTAGTTGTTCCCTAGCACAACGGACTTGTTTCACAGTGCGTTGATTAGCCGAGGTTGAGTTTAGCGTCTTCTTTATTTTAGAGTTGACGCGGAGTTGTTTCCAAAGCACTGCACTGACCTGTTGTTTGCCGTTCGTTTTGACGTGCTCGCCGGAACACGGCCGGTGCTCTGTCCACCTGGAGCTGACGCAGCACAAGACGACCCCGCAGAGCAGACTCCCACGCCGCGCACAGCAGAGCAGCGACCAAAAACGCAAAGCACCGCGTGACAAGCGGACAAGGCCCCCGAGAAAAGAAACGATACCGGGAAAAAAAAGGCGAGGGAAATTCGTTAAAAATCCTCGCGGTCGGCCACTTTTTATTACTCCATCCACCACCCCAAGTCGTCGCTCTCAGCACCTCCCCCAGCTCCCCCACTCACCTCCAAACAAACAACAAGGGAGGTGAGAGAACGCCACCACCTCAGCTCAGCCGTCTCTCCTCCTCTGTCTCTTCCCCCGCCCGCTCGCCCGCCCCAATGTCGCCGCCCCTCGAGCCCCACGACTACATCGGCCTCTCCGCCGCCGCCGCGCCGCCGACGCCGACCTCCTCCTCCTCGTCGTCGTCCTCGCCGGCCCCGCGCCTCACCCTCCGCCTCGGCCTCCCGGGCTCCGAGTCCCCCGACCGCGACCGACCGCGACGAGGACGTCGCCGCCGCGCTCTCCCTCGTGCCCCTGTCCGCCACCCCCAAGGCCGCCGCCGCCGCCACCTCCAAGCGCGCCTTCCCCGACTCCCCCAGCTCCGCCGCGGCCGCCAGGGCCGGCGAGGGCAAGGCGCCTCCCGCGGCGCCGCCGGCCGCCAAGTAAGACCCACTACCTTCGATTCGCGCAAAGGTGGCTTCTTTGGCCCGAAACCGGACGCCGCCGGGCTGATCGACCGGTGCTTGCAGGGCGCAGGTGGTGGGATGGCCGCCCGTGCGGAACTACCGGAAGAACACGCTCGCCGCGACCTGCCTCCAAGAAGGCGGCAGCCGAGGACGGCGCGTCCGGAGGCGGCCCGTTGTACGTGAAGGTCAGCATGGATGGGGCGCCGTACCTCAGGAAGGTTGACCTCAAGATGTACTCCAGCTACGAGGACCTCTCCATGGCGCTTGAGAAGATGTTCAGCTGCTTCATCACTGGTGAGTAGTAGGCGCGGGCGTAGGCTTTTGGTTCATGCGTTTTTAACCCTTGTGATTGAACTAGTTTTTAGCTGCTACTTGCATTGCTTACTGTCACTGCCGTATCAGGAAGCAGATGTTTTAGATCCGACGGTAGAAATGCTTAGTGTTGTAGATTTACTTGCATGGTTAAGAGGAAAAGAGCTTGAGGAATTACTACTAGTGTGACAACAGTAACAGCCTCCTGAAATTCCCTTACAGCAGTTAGGTACTCGTTTGCTATATCGAAACAAAGATTCTTCAGAAGAACACATGTAACTTTGGATTCATACAGCAATGCCTTTATGCATACTTAGAACAGAAAAAACAATCACCATTGTAGTTTTGCACAGGGACAAAATGTTGTGTTCGCCATGGCACGATCCAAGTATCAGCCTTAGCCTCTTGCTCAATGTTTCATCAAATGTCTCTATTGCTAAATCCTCCTGAAAGTACAATCGTAACCAAAGTAGTTGCATTTGCATAATTGTTTCTTTCAATCAGAATATTTATTAATCCTGTGGATTTTAAAGGTCAAGGTGGTTTGCGCAAATCATCAAACAAAGAGAGGCTTACTAATGGTTCAAAGGTCGATGCCCTCCAAGACAAAGAGTATGTTCTTACATACGAGATAAGGATGCCGACTGGATGCTTGTTGGCGATCTTCCTGGGAGTAAGTTTCTTAGTACATTCTCGTATCCAAACGCATTCTTATGCGAGAAGTTAATCATCAGATGAGCAATTTTCTTTGTTTATACTATGGATGCTGTTCATTTGCTCTGAAAGTCCCATTTTACCAAGTTATATGACCATTCTTGCGTGATCTAAATGGCAGTTTCATATATCTCTTTATTCAAAACTGTAAACTACATGCTGATTCGCTGAAGCTCATGAAGAAACCACTGTGACACCAAAAATCCTTTCCTGAATGCATTGCTAAAATACTAAGTAACATTAGCTGTTCAGTTAGCATACAGAGCAATGGTGGCTTATAATAACAACATAATGGTGGTAGAATGTAAAATGTGCAGCGTCCATGCTTATAGCTTTTATTGTTCGCATCGGTTTTTTGGTTGCTTGCGAGAAACTGGATTTTCCATTAAGCAATGTATCCTAACTATATGGAGTTACAATATATATTATTGGATGTGTTCTCCCTTCTGTGACTTTTCTAAGAAACAAATACTTACATGTCTGGTATTCACTAGGAATTTCAGCTCCTTGACATCATCATTAGTTTACTAAATTGATTGTGAGATCACATTAGATTAATGTTTTTAAGTACTGCTGACCTGATTTTCCTTTGCTTTGCAGTTTGTTTACCACGATCTGCCGAAAATTGAAAATTATGAGAGGGTCTGATGCAGCGGGAATAGGTACCTCTAGTGCATCACAATGTATCGCAGAATGTGCCTTTATTTTATTTCAAGTGTTTCGCCGCAGTACAAATATCTCAAGCTTAAATATTTGCATTGTCGTTAAAATTTGTGTAGCTGCTTTTACTTCCCAAGTTTTCACATCACTGCTGGTCATCCTTAACTCAATGCTTTAGAATAAAGTACTGTAGTGTGATATGAAACTAATTTGTGGTTGCTACTACCTAACTAATAGTAAATAGTAAATAGTATATAGCGTGCATAATTCATCTATTTACTATTTTTTCATCAGCTGATAAGTGAAGCATAAACCTGAGGCAATATCATGATTTATTGCTGATCTGAACAAACTGTTACCTGCTCTTCTGGAACATTCCGAGATTCTAGGATGCACGTACTAAAAATGTTTTTTCTTAAAAAAAACTAGCTTGAAATATATTTCTGTGACCTGCAAACAAGTAGCACAACGGACCATTTAATCATGACTCTGATGCCTTATTCAGAACATTGGGTGAATTTTAATTATTCAGCTTTTAGAAACCATGGCTACCAAGCAATGTTTTAGTCTAAACAATGTTCATATGTACCTGCAGCTCCGAGATCGCTAGAGCAGACAGGTCAGAGCAAATAGGCTTGACCAAGGGTCTGCGGTTGAGCAAGGCGTCTAAGCTAGCTGTGACACGATGTTGAAGGCTGTGAAATCGATCGTGGAGAAGTACCTCATTTCTAAAATGTTAATGTTATGTGTTTGAGACTTGTGTATTTGTGTATGTTTCTGGTATGATCCTTCAGATCGTGAAACCGTGGGAGTGCCCTCTTTTGACCTTTTAAGTTCAGGCGGCACTCTGCTTCCTGTGTTCACGCATTTCTACATTCCCAGCTCAATAGTTGTGTAGCAGAGATATACTCTATTCTGAAATTATCCATCACGCCACATGATGGTGCGTAATGTCAAGAAAGTTGTACTAATTGTTCAGTTGGGACCTGGCTATCTGTTCTTTCAGTTGAGGAAAGTGTAGCACTATGCTTGCTAGTTGCTACCAGATTGGCACTTGACTATCACCTGGACCTGAAACTTTTGCTTCAGCCGGAACGGAGGATTTCTTCTTATTCATGCGGGAATTGAACTGTTTCTTGTGAAATTTCTGTAAAATTTCTTTCGTGCTCTCTGACTTTCGTACGTAATTAGCACCGCCTACCAGTCGACCACTACCGGTCGGACCTCGTATTCGGAATGGTCAGTCCGTTAATCATGCCGCTGCATCTTTGCCTTTAAACTGAATTTGGATGCTGATCTGCATGGAGCTCCAAGATCGCCAGAGAGGAAAAATTCAGGAGAAAAGCTTGACCTTCGTCTGCGTTAGTGGATCACGTCCAAAGCAAGCTGTGAGATGATATTGAATATTGAGGCTTGGGACTGTTTAACAACGGTTTGTGCAAAACCAGCTGTCAATCCCTTTGTTTTAGCTTGTTTTTGCACTTTGAATGTCAGGTCAGGTAGCATTCCATTGTTCAAGAGTTGCAAAATAAATTAAATAGTACTCTGAATCACTCTCCTATTAAAACTCTCAAGAAGCTATATCCTAATTATGCAACCCGACCTTGTAGATCTCCCTCGTTCTACTGACTACTACATGAGCAATGGCTATCGCCCTCAGCATTTACAATCACTCATTGCTGATGCCTCTGTTAGCTCACGGCCACGGGTTATATTAGCTTGGGACCTCTCAATCTCATATGAACTTATGAAACGAGTGATCCTTCACTAATGAATCCCCCTCGACCTGAACAACCCCGTTGTCTGATTTTGTCTCTGATTTGGATTTTGCCGCAGCCAGGAGTGCCTCTACATCAAGATGGCACCCGCACTGCGGGCAGTGCACCTCGGTCGCCGGAGCGCCGGAGCTGCCACCGTCGGTTTTCCTCTTGCTGCGTTCAGGCTCCGCGGCCGATGCCGCGACAGAGCTCTCGTCGTCCGCAGCCTTCCTCTTGGTTCCAGGCGCCGCCGCTGATGTCTCGGCCGAATCCTCGTCGCCGGCGGCCTTCTCTCCCTGTCGCCCAGGAGCCGCCGCCGTGGCCGTGACAGGGATCTCGCCATCCGCCTTCCTGTCAGGCGCCGCCACCGTCGCCGCACTGGACCCCTCGCCGTCGGATTTCCTCCTGCGTCCAGATGCCGCGGACGCATCGGATCCCTCGTCGTCCTCTGCCTTCTTCCCCTTGTGTGGAGGCGCCTCACAAGATTCGTCGTCGTCGGCCTCCGTCTTGCGTCCGGCGGGCGCCGCCGGAGCCTCCGCGGGTTCTCCGGCGGTGGGTTCCGGCTGGCGCGGGCTGCGGTACACCTTGCAGAGGACGAGGCTTCCCGGGGATCCCTCTTCCTGGTCTCCGCGACCGTCGTCGTGTTCGGATTCGAGGCGGAGCTCCAGCATGAGCCACCCCGTCCTAGTCCGCATGCCGCCCTCCTTCTTCATGAAGGAGAAGCTCTGGCGGTACCCGACCTCGCGCCGGCCGCCGAGGCCGTCGACGACGGGCTTCGATTTCGCCTCGTTGTGCCACCACCCGGAACCGGTGGCGACGACGCGGGCCTTGCGCTTCCCGCGGCCGCTCTTGCGGCGCAGCGGGGTGAGGAAGTACCAGGCCCGCTCGCCGTCCTGGGCGACTGCCGGCGAGAACTCCCGGGTGAGGTCGGCAGGGTCGGCGGCGTAGACGTCGGCCTCGTGGATGAACGTGCCGGCCTTGAGGCCGGTGGAGACCCAGGGGCGCAGGTATGACTTGACGAGCTCCAGATCGGAGGGTTGGGAGTGGAAGGCCGCGCATGTCGGGTTGTTTGCCGGCGATGGGGAGGGAACCATGAGGGGGGCGGCGCGGCGGCAGGCGAATCCGAAGGATGAAAGGAGTGGAATGGGAGTCCGGCAGCCGGTTATATGGCATACGCGTTTTCCGTCGGACTCGAGGCGTACAAGACACGGAACGTAGCGAAGAGAAGAATACGAGTCGGACTCTCTCCTGACTTTCTTAATCGACTTTCTGCAGGAATGGGCTAGCAGCAAGAGGCCTTGTTTTCCTTTTGGGATGGAATGGGCTAGCAGCATGAGTATTGGGCATTTTTTTTTTGAACTGAGAGTATTGGGCATTTTTTACTGGCCTAGTTGACTTGTACCCCAAATGAAGCCCACAAGACTAAGACAACTCTTTTTATTAGTTTCTTTTTTATTTGTACAGAGTTTCTTCTCAGCCGTTTTTTTTTTCTTCCAGTTGGTAGATTCTCACCAAGAATAAATTCAGGTGGTAAATGAGGAAAGAAACATGTCCGCGTCCAATATGACGTTCAATGCGAATATATCTTAATTTCCTTTCAAAGAAACATTTTTGCATCATCATGATTTCAATCACTTTACAACAATATATTCAAAAATTCGCGGCTGAAAAATATCCGGTTACATAAGATAAATTGCACTGCCTAACACCGAAATATATGATAAGAACTTTGACTGATCTACACAAGGCATTGTACTCAAACTCGTCTCTTTTCTTCCCCTCTCCCGTTTTCCCCTTTTGGAAACACGAGGTTAACTACGGACATGAAGAAAAAGAGATAGGGCACTAATTCCCAGAATATAGCTACTTCTAGTTTTACTTAAGTCAACGTATTTTCAATTTTGACCATCAATGAGTAAAAAGTCATATAGATTGACAATGTAAGGGTAGCATATTAGGATACTTTATTTCATGACCAGTTTAATAATACCATTTTAACATTGATATTTTTTATGAAATTACTACTATTAATGGTCAAAGTTAATATGTTTGACTTAGACAAACTTGCAACTAGCCATATTCTGGGATAGTAGGGGTACAAAGAAATAATATTTTAATGCTATGATATTTTCAGAATGATATGTTTGAATAATGCTTATATTGCATCAAGGTGCACATGGAAAAGTTCCAATGGTTTGTAATAGTAACTCTAGGTACTCATCCTGTTTCAGAATAAATGTCATTATAGTAACATATAATCTTTTTAAAATAAGTGTCATTCTCACTTTTCAATGCAGTTTTCTTTCTATCTCTCTCCTCCTTCATTGCTCATAGTTTTCATCTTGCTCTCTATTTTTTCATCTCTTCTTAATTTCCATGTCCGGAGCTAAATGACACTTATTTTGAACAGAGGCAGTAACTTTTAGAGAGTTTTAAAATAGAGTGATAGAGCTTTATACATATAAATTTAACTTTGTAGGTTTAGCGGTTTGATTAATTAGAAGTCAATGCCAACAGTTCAATGTATCATGAAGAAAGCAATATTATCATGAGATGGGTCTATCGGATACAACAAATATATCATGGTAGATGCACTGTTCAATAGAAGTGGCAACATACCTTTCACTATGTCATAAAGTTGTTACAAAAGTTCCTCACAAACTTAGTCATTTATTATAAGCTACAAGTTAGTGGTGCATTGTTAGTCCGGTGGAGCACCGGGCAATCTAGCATGTCAAAACCATTATGTGGTGTTTGGATTGTTGAAAATTTGGGGTGCGTTTGGGAAATGAGGGTGCCTGGAAATTATTTGAAACATTTTTTACACGGGACATGGATAGATAAGTTAGGGTCTCATTTCCAGCAAATCTCAACCTGACGGGGAAGATCGGGTGTACCTGAAAATAATGATGCACTAAACAACCAATATACATGTAGACAATATGGCCTGGCGTAGCCTGTTGGAGCTACGAACCACCATGCCTCGGCACCTACTGGCGATGTAGACCGAACCATGGAGGAGGGCGGCAGGCAAGATCGAATCCGAAGGTAAGGTGGAATGGGAGTACGGCACAAGCCGGATTTTATATGCCGTCTGAAATTACGCGTTTTCCTTCCAATTCCGACTCTAACTCTGGCGTATAGGATAAGAAATCGAGTTGGGAGTGAAGAATTTCTCTTCTTGTTTTTTTCCTTTTAGGAAGGCAACATGCCTCTTTTACAACGAGTAGTTTTTTTTTATTGAGCTTTTAAACCAAACAGACTGCATTTAGAACCTATTGCTATCTTTTTTTATTTTGTAAAGACTTTAATTGGTAGATTCTTACCAAAAATAAATTAAGTAATGCTTGAGTTACGAAACAGCTACGCAATTCCCACGCAATTAGTCCTACGTGGCTTGAAAAATAAACTCCCCTCCGTGAATTAAGAAGAGGCCCACATAATATTGAACCAACCTGGTGCTGCCACATCAGCCTGTACGTAAGAATTGCGTGAATTATTTCGTGACTGTAGCAGTGCTCTTTATATATGAAGTATTTAGTTCAACAATTCATTCCTTTACCTCACCAAAAGGCTACAAGAAAACAATATTATATTTGACATTAAGGCAATTCTTATGGCGAACAGGTTCTTAATGTACATGGTGCGCTGCTACCTCGTACAGTAGATCGACGGCGTCGAGGGACGAAGTGCAGGCGAGGTGGGTGTGCAGCGACTGATCCAGAGACCCGGTCACAGCGTGGGTATGTGTCCTTAAAACCTGAACCAGAACCTTTTCATCATTCATAGGAAGATGTCCTGGAATCGGTAATCCCCATAATTTTCCGAAACAATACGGTTTGGACTCCGTGGATGACGACCGAGCTAGTGACTGTTTCCGGTTCGTTTTGGCTTTCAGTCGGGCTTGATGCGATTCAGCTTTTCTGGGTTTCCAGCCTAGCCGGCCTGGCCTTCTTCGATCACTTCCGGCATATGCAGTCCTTTGGCACGTCCCCTGTTTGCAATCTGTTTCTACTGCCTTCCAACCAAGAAAAAAGAACGGCATCCAGATCCAATACATGAATTAGGCAAATAAATAAAAAAGTTGGACAACAAACGAAAATGTTGAATTAAACAAACCAAAAGTTGAAACCAAATAAGAAAGTTGGACAAACAAATAAAAAAGTTGGAGAACCAAATAGAAAAGTTGGAGGAAAAAATGAAAAAGTTGGTCGACCAAACAGAAAAGTTGAAGTAACAAATCAAAAAGTTGGTCGACCAAAGGAAAAAGTTGGTCGACCAAAGGAAAAAGTTGCAGCAACTTTTCTAGTATCGATTTTTTTATTGTCAAAATATAAGCAAGTTGGGTCTAGTTTTGAAGATCTCGTCACGAGAAACACAGTGATGGAATCGGTTTTTCATTTGGATGCACGGTTTGCACTCTACGGATTTTTTTAGTTGAAATCATTGATGACGTCAGCACGGACCCCACTCCAAACCAACTAACCGATTTTCCCCTTCCGACATGCTGTCCGGTTTCCAAAATTAACTACCACCGCTGCAAACAAAACTAATGGTCACCGAAAATGACACCCAACAATGCGTTTATATCTTAACTTTCTTTCAGAAACAAGTCTTGCATTCTCATGATCTCTCATAATTTCAATCACGCTACAACAACATAGTCAAAATTTCGCGGCTGAAAACATCCGCTTACATCAGAAAAATTGCACTGCCTAACACCTAAATCTATCGGCTGAACTTGGACTAATCTACACTAGGCATCGTACTCCACTGAAACGATTGGGGTGCTCGAGCAGTTGACGAACAGAGTACGGCCAGCAGAACCATGGTCAGAGCGCGCGCGGAACCGCGACGTCGTGCGCTTAGTACCTACGACGTTCGAACCAGAGCGGGTAGGCCGAGTTCAGGTCTTCCCGCGACAAGCAAGCTGGGTAGCCCCTGTCTTCGTAGGTGGACGGCGACACTCTAAGCTGATCGAAATTCTTCCCCATGCCATTCAATAGAGTCACGAACTCCGTGAGCCCGTTGTCTGCTTGGATCTCCTCGTCAGGTCGGTCCACGATGCCCATCTCGCGGAACATTTCCCTGTTCCGCATAATCTGAGTGAGGAGCGAGTCACCGGAATTGTCATCGTCGGGGTCGGCTATCAGATTAATGCTCTTGTAGACGCGCCAGCCGTCTTCTTGTTCGGTGTCGTCTTTCTCTTCGGCACCGGATGTGTCCTCGGCGTGTGGCGCGGCAGAATCGGTCGGTGGGGAAGCGCGTCTTCGGCGAACGGGGGCTGGCCTCCTGTCGTCGTCGTCATTGGCGGCGGCGGCGGCCTTCCTCTTGCGCGCGGCCGATGATGATGCGGCGGCCCCCGCGGTGAGGTGCGCGCGCGGGCTGAAGTAGATCTTGCAGAGCACCGTCTCGTCGGCGTCGTCGAGGCCGAGCTCCACCATCAGCCACCCGGACCGGACGCGCCGGCCGTCGACCTTGGTCACGAACGAGAAGCTCTGCCGGTGCCCTAGCCGCCGGCCGTGCTCCACGACGACGGGCTTCGCGCCGGCCTCCGAGTGCCAGCACCCGTCCCCGTTGTCCACCGTGCGCGCCTTGCGCTGGCCCTCGCGGCTCTTGGTCCTCACGGGGGAGAAGAAGTACCACGCCCTGTCGCCGTTGCTCGCCACCGCCGGGGCGAAGTCGTTCGTGAGCACGTCGGGGCTGGCGGAGTAGACGTCGGCGTCGTGGATGAAGGCGGACGGCGACGGCGACTTGTTGCCGCCGGACACGCGGGGGCGGAGGAACGCGCCGATCAGCTCCTCCTCGGAAGGGTGGGAGAAGAAGGCCGGCCGCGGGCGCGGCGGCGCCGTCTTGGAGCGCGTGGCCACCATGTGTTGTCAGCGAGAGCCGAGAGTTGGAGACTTGTGCGGGGCGACGCTGGCGGTCAGCCACGCCTTATATCCACGCTACCAACCGTCTGTCCGAATCCGACACAATCTGCTTTTCCGAATCCTACTCAAAATCGTCTCTTTTCTTACCCTCTGCTGCTGCTCTCCCCTTTTGGAAAGGGTCACGAGGTTAACTACGGATATGGTCTCCCCTCCGAATGCCACCTTATTCCTTTCCGTTTCCCCTCCGAAGCCGATTCGAACTGTGAGTTTTTTTTTTTTTTTTTGAGACTTGCTACGGTGCTTGAGAGGAACCACAGGTTCCTCCCCTACCGATTTACAGGAGCCGTGGATGCTGATACGGCCAATTAGGAAAGTCATTTATTGTAAACAGGGTTAGTTTCGTAATTGCTTCTTGGTAATCACCTTCCACATCATCTGCCCTGAATCAGAAAGGGTCCTAATCGAACAACTGTTCTTGCCGCCGAATAGTTACGAAGAATCTTGATCCTCATGATTGTTTAAAGATAATTGGAAACGGAAAGAGAAATTGATTCCTAATTATGATGAACTCCAACGGCAGGTAGTAGTATCAAGATTAGCAAGGCTCCGGTACGCGATCAAGCCTTGTGAGGACCTCGGGTCCTCAACAGAGAATTGCCGCCGCACGCGTCCGCGATGTGGTAGCCGGTGGAGTCACTCTTGTCGCTGATCCGCAGGCACGCCGATGCGACTCATTCGCTTTGTGCTCTCATGACGGAATACTTTGCAGCCATGGCGCTTCTGGCACAACAGGGTTAGGGACTTCCGTTCGTAATGGTAACCGTCCTGATTGATCAGAAACAATCGAGAGAGAAGATGAACAATGACCTTAAAATACTAAACTACCCTTCTCTTTAATTTTAAATAAAAGAAATACTAGTACCTGGCCCACCAATTTTTTGTATTGGTCCACAACTTAAAGTTTCTTTTACTAGGTTCCTCCATATTTCTATTCGTTAGATCTTGCCAAACGAACGGTCACGATTAACTCCAAGCACCATAGAATTTCTCTATTTTTTTTTTAATTTCTGATTCGAATTTTTCAATCTGAGTTAAATCTCATTGAGACCAAGTTTAAACATTTGAAATTTACTTGAATCTTTTTTAAACGGAAACGCATGGGGGGAATAATACACATCTTTCAACCTCGACTGTCTATAGTCTGAACTGAAAAATCATGTCTTATATAAGAAAAAAGGGAATACAGATAATATTGGTCAATAGTGTTGAAATGAACCAAACCTTGTCTCATATCTCAAGGATCAAGGGAGATATCGATTGGCAGCACACTACATGTATTGCTTAACAAAATAATACAAGTGATTCTGGCTGGTGTTTATTTGTCTGCTCTTTCAGTCGACGCGTATAAATCACATTTGCCTATACATAAATACTGAAGCTTTTCTGATGGGTGGCGCTTATTTATCTGCTATTCAGTCGATGACTCGATCGATGTGTATAACATGCATTTGCTCGTATGTATAGAGAAGAATTTCATCTGACAGTATTGTACAGACAGTAAAACTAAGAAGGTGTTCAGCTCGTTCGAATAAACAGTACTGGAATCAAAGGTACACGACCTCCTGACTCCAAAATAGTTAGTTAGCGATGCCGGTTCTTGCCTCGTCTCGGAAAGAAATGAAACGTATGCAGCTACCGAATCTAACAAAAGCCTTCACTATTCGATTGTCTTTTCACAGCTCCATGCAAGAGCGGAAAGTGGAGACCATCGGCATGGCGTATCCAGCCGACCTGCTCCTCGAACGCTGGAAGAAGTCGCCACCACGCCGCTGCTGCAAGAACAGCAGCAATGCCAGCGCCGCCGCTCCACCCGTCACGAGGACGTCCGACGCGACGCCGAAGAGACCATCGCGTGGACTCGCGTAAACGTAGCCGCGAGCCCTGACCAGGTCATACACATGCGGCGCCACGCGGGTCACGGTGCCCCCGACGTAGAACCACGGCGAGATCGCCTTGGCGCTGGACCCGGAGACCGCGTTCAGAACGACCTGTGGCAGCAGGAACCCGTCCAGCACCAGCCCCGCGTACGACGCGAGGGCCTCCCCAAGAGTGCCCGCGTCACGACCGTCGCGAAGCATCAGCGGGTTCCTGCATGCGCGCCGCACGGCTTTGTGCCGCGTGAACGGCAGCAGCGACGCCTGCCCCGAGCAGGTAGAGAGGCAGGCACACACGCAGCACTCTCCACTCAGCGTCCGATCGCGGGTCCTCCGACCTCCGGCCCGACCACACCAGTCACCAGCTGGTGGAGGCGCAGCTGCAGCGCGATGGCGATCAGCGCGGGCACCTTCCGCACCAGCTCGTTCAGCTCGAGCAAGCCGTTGCCGGAGAGCTGGACGAGTTGCTTGCCCCCGTTGGCGAGCAGCGCGTCGAGGTCGAACACGAGCGGGGTGGCGTACCCCAGCGCCAGAACGACGAGCATGGTGATCGACGTGTTGGGTGCCGCGTCGCGGTTCCGCTTGGTGTGGAGTATCTGCAGGACGGCGAAGGCGCAGGACAGCGTCGTGGAGGCCAGCGCGATGATGCTCTCCAGGTCCATCCTCCAGATCGACTCGGACACCTTCCTGCTGTACATACCCGATAGCGTGATGTTCCTCGACTCGAAGTAGAGGTCGTCCGTCTTGCCCCTGAGGCTGCTGATTCTTCCCTTGCCGTGTCCGGAACCATACGACGACTCTTCAAACGACGTGAACTGGACGGTTAATTATCAGAACCTGACAATCCGTCCAGCCATTGAGCTCAAACGGAACTGTGTCCTCGTGTTCTGTACAATCTGCGCCGGTCCATAGGTGCAAATGAATAGGCTAGACCGTAGCTGACGTTCACCAGCCGGCTCCGCTTCATCTCCGCCGCCGCGTGCTGGGAGAACGAATATTCAGCTGCCAGCTTATCGCCAGCCACCATCGCGGATCCTATCGAGACTGGGTAGGCGCTCCCCATTCGGCCATTCGCGAAGAACCAGAACTCGAAGTCCCTGTAGGAGTAACTGCTGTTACCCGGGAATGAGGCCTCGATCTTCTTGTCGTTGTTGCTCAGCCGGGCCTTGAGATAATGATATGTGTCGCCGTATCAAGCATCGTCTGGTTATAGTTGTACTTCACGTCGGAGAGGTTGGGCTTGATCCACTTCGGGTTCTGGAGCTGCAAGGTCGAAGCTGTTATCGGGTTGGAGGTTACACCGGCGTGGCAGTTGCCACGATTACCCGTCTGCTGGCTCGCGTTCCAGAGCAAACCGGCGGAGGTGCTCCGGTCCGGAACCGTCCAAACGGCCGGAAACCAAAAGCTCATGCCGATCCCGCACTCGCGCACCTCCAGATTTTGATCTGTAGCGGACGAGCCCCCTGCCGAGCGCACCACTAGGCACGCGTGGAGGCAGAGCCGGTTCGTCTCCGCGTCCCAGAATCCGTCGGCAACGACGGCCTGTTCCTCCACCCGGAAAATCTCCATGGGCAGCAAGTGGCTCCTGTCGTTGGAGAATACCGCGTACAAGCGCACGGCGCCGTTCGCGGCGCAGCGCACCTTGTTCACGATCATCCGGGGCTCGTGCAGCCGCGGCAGCGACGAGGAGTTCCTCGGCACGTGCGGACTCCCGTACTCCAGCCTGTACTTATTGGTGAGCTGGTCTGTGAGGGCGACGCAAGAGAAGCCGGCGTGTTGAGGCTGAAGGGCGCGCCGCGCGGTGGCCATTGCCTCCGTTGGTGGGCAGGAGGCACGCCCGCTGTACTTGTAGAAATCGCCCTCGGCGTACGTGACGAGGAAGATGGTCTCCAAGTCGATCCCCTCGAGACGGCCGGTGACGAAGGAGTCAGTGAGGCTGGGGCGGCTGGGGACGCGGAGGCGGAGGGCAACGTCCGCATAGTGTTTCACGGCCGGCCCATCAGTGTCTGCGAACTCGGTGCCTGTACCGACCATGCAGAGCTCGGAGGAGGTGGAGGAGTAGTAGCCGTCGAGGTAGAAGGAGATTGCCGCATCGTATCTGCCCCAGTAGTATCCTCCGCTGGTGTAGTTGCGCTCCTCGGTACGGTAGCCGAAGAGCGTGAGTGTGGCGGTGAGGTGGAGCAAGGATGGGTCGGCGGTGCGGGAGACTCCACGGGGGAGGAGCGAGAAGTAGCAGGCTCTTCCCCTGGCATGAACAAATAACCTAGCTCCGCCCCTGGCATGAACATACATCCGCCCAGTGGTGCTTGGACATTGAACAGTAAACTGGTACATTTTCATGGGGTTTTTGTTTTGTCAGAGTCGTCAGAGGAAGCGAGGAGAAAATGATGGCCTCTAAAAGGGTGGCCTAGACTCCAGTACTTTTTTTTTCCGCGTAGAAGATGTGGTGTGGTGATGTAAGTCGTAAAATTAGGGATATAGTCATATATCCACCCATAAAGACATCATTTAGGCAAATCAATGCTAATTAATTTGGACCATGAATGAACTACTTAGCAAGGGTTAGGACCATACCACGCAAATTAAAGTTCAAGGCTAGATGGCACCCCCGAACAAGTTTGAGGATCGGCCATGCATTTCACTTTAAAAATGGTTTCCTAAGTTGGAGCAAAAATGTGTTGATAGACACCCTGACGAATAGATTTACTGATTTATTCTTGAAGCGCTAAAATTCTAGTTAAATATTTTCTCAAAGATAGATTACTAGATTCTAATAAGTCAATGTTCAAAACATAACATTGTTTCCGTTTTTGCACATCAAAATTACATAATCCTTTATCCGGTGCCCCTCAAGTTCGGTCAATTAAGGTGCTGTTCGTTTCATTTAGGACTAAATTTTAAGAAAGAGAATCTTGCTATTTAAGAGTATTAAATAAAGTCTAATTACAAAACTAATTGTAGAACCTCTGGGCTAATTCACGAGACGAATCTAATGAGGGCAAGTAAGCCGTGATTAGATGATGGTTACTGTAGCATCACTGTAGATTAATTAGGCTCGTTAGATACATCTCGTAAATTAGCACCCATCTGTTAAAAAAGTTTTATAATTAGATTTTATTTAATACTTCTAAATAGCAAGATTCTCTTTGATGTGATATGTATAAATTTTAGTTTAAGAGGAAATGAACAGGGCCTAAATACCAAATTGCCACCTTCCAGAAAAGATCGTTGTGTCAGTCATTTCTTTTTTCCCAACCTTGACTCTGTTTTGATAGACAAACCACCGCGGGTCGGGAGGGCAGGAGGGGGGGGGGGGGGGGGGGCATGAACCCGCCGAGACCTCAGAGCCGGCGAAAGGACGGCAAGGATCTTGGCTAGTAGCATGGCTACTCAAGACACAGGGTACTCGTTGTCTCTGCACATTGATCGATGAAGATGATGAGTGTGAGTCCGACAAGGAAGCACACCTTAGATTGTTGGCGGCGGCTAGTTGCTCCACAACAACGTGGTACTGCTCCTGTTTTGGACCACTTCATCGTGGCCTACGCGCTTGAGCGCCACGTGCCTGCCAATGGCACCCTCTTTGCACGTTGAGTGCATGGCTTGGAAGTTCGTCCAAACGTGGTTTGTGGGCCGCTCGCGGCATCCATGGTTCCGGATGTGGGGTATGCATGTTGGTTGTATGGTTGGCGTTTGAACCACGAGGCATTATACTTTGTTTTTTACTTCGGTAGTTCACATAAAGCTACACGCATCATCGTGCTCAGTGATGGAGAGCCAGGTGCTGGTAGGGGCCATATGCCCCCCTCTCCCTTTTTTCGCTAGAAAAAAATTATGCACTATACTTTAGTGATTTATGCATTATATATATTGTTTACCAAGAATCATTTCTTGTACTCGGTCTATATGTAAAATTGAGTAATATAGCTTGCTTGGCTTCTACCAGGTTCAAACACGGCTTTGCCCTCTACCGTTATACTCCATCTGCCCCATGATTTGCGTGTTTGCTCATTCTTGGCTAATTAATTGTTTGGTAGCCAATGCTTAGATATTTACGTGGTGCGCCTCCTCCTGCTAGCTTTGATTTCGAGCAAGCATTCGACACGTATGTATCTTACGTTGTGTGGGAACAGAGCCGAGTTTTTTTTTTCCTTTTTGGATTGCTTTTTTTTTAACAAATTGATGCGTCGGCTACAACTCTAATAATTTATTATTTCAGATACCACTAATTATTGATTAAAGTCTATTTTTATTATTTTTCTTATCATATGAAGTCAAATGGAACTTGAAATATATGTATAAAATGTCTCTTATGTTTCTAGAGGCAGCCATTTTTCAGACAAGCTATAGTTTTTTTTTTTTGAATCGGAAGACAACCTCCATTACTCAAATACTGCCAAATCGGCAGTAACCAACCGAATTACACAGGGTGGGAGGGACACCACAACCGGTGATTCCTCCTCAACACATTCCCGCCCAAATGCAGCTAAAGCATGGGCTACCTTGTTACATTCTCTCGGCACATGTACTACTGAGAAACTGAGGAAGTTGAGATGTATAAGTTATTTGATTTCTTTAACTAAAGTCCCCACCTCCGACGAATCGAAGCTTTCACTCATCAGTGCTTGTTTCAGCAACAGCGCATCTGTCTCGATGATAATATTACCGACACCGACTTCAATCGCTCCTTGCAATCCCTGAAGGCAAGCGATAGCTTCAGCATGGAGAGCACTCAACAGGTGGTCAATTCTACCTCTTCCGGCCGAAACCACATCCCCGTCAGTGTCTCTCAGAATATATCCCCAGCCACCATCACCATTCTGTTTGCAAAAAGCCGCATCACAGTTGAGCTTGACTGTACCATCTGGCGGTTTCTCCCATATCTGTCTTCTTCTTACTGGTTTAGGTTCCGATTTATGGAATACCTCCTTGATCTCCATTGCATAAACAAGAATACAGTGAGCAAGAGTGTCACAGCTCCTCTGTTTCTCACCCTCTCTGATTCTGTTTCTTTCCGTCCACCACATCCACAGCAGGGTAACAATCTTAGTTTGTGTTTGTCCATTCAGAGCGAGTATATTCAACCACCTCCCTAGCAGAAGGTTTTGTTTCCAACTCCCTTCGATTGTCCTCCAAAGACATGGCCGCCCACAGCTTCTTAACATGCTTGCACTTGAAAAACCAATGAGCCCCATCCTCGAACAACCTGCCACATACCACACACCTCGTATTGAGATCCATGCCACGACGCTCGAGATTCATCCGCAACGGGTGGCTATTATGAGCCAACCTCCATATAAACTGTTTTAATTTGTTCGGGCACTTCAATTTCCATATTCCCTTCCACATTTTCTCCCTTTCCTCTGTTCCATTTGCAGACGTGGATCCCGGTGGTCTCCTGCGCCGTCGCAACTCATCTTCTCTGAATACTTTATAGGCGCTTTTGACAGTGAACTGGCCATGTGTATCATAGTGCCATGCAATCAGGTTTTCTCTACCTTGATGAACAGGAAGAGCGAGAATTAGTCGTGCATCCTCTTGCCAAAACAGTTGCTCCACCAGTTCCACATCCCATGTGCCTGTCATCGGGTTGATAAGCTCAGCAACCTGTGTAAGGACCGTAGCCCCTCTCGGTGTCATTGGCAGACACGAGATATCTCTTGGTAGCCATGGATCAGTCCAGATGTTCAGGTTCTCGCCATCGCCTACACGCCAAACAATCCCTTTCTTCAAAAGCTCGATGCCTTTCAATATGCTTCGCCATCTATAGGACATACCTTGCTTTGGATTAGCTTCTAGGCAAGATGTCTCCGGGAAATATTTAGCCTTCAATACTCTAGCACAAAGTGAATCCGGATTCTGCACTAGTCTCCACCCCTGCTTGGCGAGCATAGCAATGTTGAAAGCGTGGATATCCCTGAATCCCAAGCCGCCTTGGCTTTTAGGCATAATCATCTTTTCCCAGCTGAGCCAGTGAATCTTCCTCTTCTCTTCTTGTTGATTCCACCAGTATCTACAAATCATACTACTAATTTGGTCGCATAACGTTTTTGTTAAGTCAAAACATCCCATAGCAAAGGTTGGTATTGCTTGAGCCACAGCCTTAATCATCACCTCCTTCTCGGCCCATGACAACATTTTCTCTTTCCAACCCTGTATCCTTTTCCACACTCGATCTTTTAGATACACAAAAATTGTCGTCTTCGTTTTACCCACATAGACTGGCAAACCGAGATACTTTTCATTCATAGTCTCACGCTCCACCTCAAGCGTCTGTCTCACAGCTTGCCACTGTTGTTGCTTAGTATTGCGACTGAATAGCACCGCAGACTTAGCTTTGTTGATCATTTGGCCAGAGCACCGTTCATAAGTATCCAAAATACTTTGAAGTTGCATAGCATCCTCCTCTCTTGCATGAATCAGAATCAGTGAATCATCGGCGAAGAGTAGATGAGAAATACTAGGGGCACTTGGGCAAACTTTCACACCCGCAATCAGTCCATCCGCTTCAGCTTTATTTAGCAATGCTGAGAAACCCTCTGCACACAATAAGAAAAGGTAGGGAGAGAGGGGGTCCCCCCGCCTTAAACCCCTCTCAGGTTTGAAACTTGGTGTTAGTACTCCATTAACCTTGATGCTGTACGACACCGTTGAGACACACTTCATGATTAGCTCAATCCAACTCTCCTGGAAACCCATACGCCTCATCATATCAGCTAGAAAATGCCATTCCACCCTATCATAAGCCTTACTCATGTCAAGCTTAATTGCAGCATAGCCGGTATTACCTTCCCTTTTATTCATCAAGTGATGGGTCACTTCATATGCAATTAGAATATTGTCAGATATCAGCCTGCCCGGTACAAATGCACTCTGCGTTGGTGAGATAATGTTCGGGAGAATTGTCTTCAATCCGTTTGCCATCAATTTTGATACAATCTTGTATAAAACGTTACATAGGCTGATTGGACGCAGCTCAATAACCTTCTCCGGGTTAGGTACCTTCGGGATGAGCGCTATAATAGTTTCATTCCATCTCTCCGGCATTTGGCCACCATTCAGGACCTGCATCATTTCAGCGATCACATTGTCCCCGACCATGTCCCAAAAACTCTTGTAAAAGAGCGATGGTAGACCGTCAGGGCCTGGAGCTTTCATGTCGCCAATTGCATCCAGCGCCGCTTTTATCTCTTCAGGAGTGAACTCCTTCATTAGATCATTGTTCATTTCTTGTGTAACCCGGGGATTCACGGCTTGTAAGAGTTGCTGTGTGTCCCCGGTTGCCTCCGTCCTGAAAAGCTGCGCAAAATGATTAGATATAAACACCTGCTTCTCTACTTCCCTCTCCACCCAAGTCCCATCCTCCTTCTTCAGTCTACCTATTCTATTCTTCCTCCTCTTCTCCGAGCACACACCATGAAAGAAAGAAGTGTTTCGATCCCCCTTCTCCAACCACTTCACATGGGCTCTCTGCTTCCGGTATATATCAATTTGCTCCTCCAGCCTATCAACTTCAAAACTCTGCACCGCCTCCCTCCTCACCCCCTCTTCACTGATAGGACCCCTCCTCACCGCCTCCAAATCTTTTTTTGCCTTCTTTAATCTGTTCTCTAAGTCACCAAGCACATTTTGGTTCCACCCCTGTAGCCCAGCCGCCACATCTCTCAGCATCTCCGCCACATCTCCTCCTCTCTCCTTACTACAGCTCCAAGCCTCCATCACCACATCCCTACACCTTTCCTCCTCCAGCCAATGTGCTTCAAATCTAAAAGGTTGTGGTCCTCCCATGGCGCCCGGCAACCTTTTTTCTGTCGATATTATGACAGGGCGATGATCTGAGTGATAAGGATCCCCGTTTCTCACATGGACATTCGTGAAGTGACTGCGCCACTGGACATTCGCCACCGCTCTATCCAATCTTTCCCGGATATAGTCATCTTGCCTGAACTGGTTGTTTCGCCACGTAAACACATCTCCAGTGAAACCCAAGTCATGAAGATTACAATATTCAAGTGCCTCTTTAAATCGATCAAGGCATGCTTGTGGCCTTGGTACCCCACCCTCCTTTTCGTGCTGATACAGCACCTCGTTGAAATCCCCAGCGCATAGCCACGGGAGATTTTGTTGATTATACAAATTCCGCAACAAATCCCATGTTTTATATTTCAGTTCCGACTTTGGTTCCCCATACACTCCCGTAAAGCGCCATGCAAAACCATCGTCATCGACAATATCCATATCAATGTGATTTACAGATGAATTCCGTACAGTCACATTGACCCCCCTCCTCCATAACACTGCAATCCCCCCCCCCCCCCCCCCCCCTTTTCCTTCACAATCCACCATCGCCATGTTTCCCAAACCTAGAGACAACTTTATTTTTTGCATCCGCTTCTCGTCGAGCTTAGTCTCCGACAAGAAGAGGACATCCGCGTGCTTGGACTTGTGACATTTCAAGAGCCCCCGAACTGCCGGGGCATTGCCGAGCCCCCGGCAGTGCCATGCTATGATCTTCATTGCTTCTCGCAGGACCGGTTCGCCGGCCCCGCTTTCTTGCATTGCTTTTCCACAGACACATCCTCCTCGCCTCCCTTGGCACGTTTAATGGCGTCAATCTCCATATCCTCAGCTGCTTCACGTGTTCTCTTCTTATCATTTAAAGTCAGCACCCCTGTCTCCTCATTGCTGCCACTGTTCGCCCTGGGCAACCGCTTGAAAGTTCGGCCCTTCTTTTTCTTAGCATTTTCATCATCCACTAGTGACCCTTTCCCGGGCAGATCAACTTGCATGTTCTGCATGGCACTGTTCTCCCCAGCTCCAGCTGGTTGGGTCTCTTGTGACGGCTTCTCCTTGCTATAGTTAGCTAATCTCACAGACAAGCGTGAGTTTTTTTTTAAGGAAAGCAGAGCCTTACCAAATCCCTCTTAAATTATCCGTGGGCGCTTGTGCTGAGGAGATGACAAAAGATATTGTTCCATCTCTAAGTGCGTGTTTGGCATGGCTCCAGTCCACTGAAGGTGTTTGGCTAGAAGGCTGCCTCCAACTCCAGAATAGAGAGTTTTGAAGATAGATTGCCCTTTGTTATGTTGATTGTATATTATCGAGGATAACTAAATACATGTAACTAGTTTTCATCATATATATATACCAGAAGATGCACCATAATTTTTTAAACAAACTGAAATGTTTCTTCGTGTAACAATGATAAAGAAAAGAAGGAACATATTACATGTGCCATTGTCTACATGCCATCGCACTCAAAAAACAATAATATCTTCTTTCATCTCTCTCCTCAGCCGCTCTCTCCCAAATCCCCGGTGACTGTTGCAACATCTAAAGAAAAAAGAATCCTCGCTGCTTCAATCTCTCTCCGAGTCAAACGTAAGCAAGCTTTGCGATAGAACATCAGTGCCTAATCTGCTCCAATCCTCGCTACGATCTTGGCAGAGAAACGTTGGACGCGGAGAAGCAGGAGGGTCGGGAGTCGGCGAGGAGCAGCAGGCCCGTCGTGTCGCGGCCGGGACGGAGGTGCGTCTGGGCCAGCAGACGTGCGTCGGGGCAGAGGCAGGGCGCATCGAGGCCTGACGGAATCGCGTTGGGGCCGAGCGCATGCGGAGGAGCGGCGCGTTGGGGCCGGGCGCGAGGCGGAGGCGGCAGACGTGTCCTCGCCGGAGTCGGAGCTCTTCACCTGGAAGAACCTGAGGAAGGGCTCGAGCGCTTCCCCCGTGGACAGCACCGGGGCAGGCTCGGGCTCCGCCTCGCCCTCCGCATCCTCCTCCACAAGGGCGACGGGGAAGGCAGGTCTTCGGGAGTAGAGGAGGTGGCTCGCGGCGGGGACTTTGTGGTGCTTGGCTCGATGGCTTCACTGGGAGATGGATGTGGGGGGAAGGATGGAGAGGAGGGAGCGTGGCGGCATGACGGGAGGGCGAGAAGCCGGAGGAGCGAGCTGTTTTGTTGTGCGTAAACCAAAGTTGCGGCGGTGGACGTCCCCCTCATCCAGCGACCGAGGCCATTTCTAGCCTTATCTGCAAACCTATCTCTTCTGTCACGTAAAAATCGCACAGCCATCCGGTTCTGTCGTCCCACCAGTCACTCGCCATGGCGGCCTCCTCCTTCCTCCGGCAGCTCCTCCCTCCAAAACCTTTCCTCTCCGCCCGCAAACCTCACCTCGCTGCAGCTCCCGCCACCAGCACCACCGTGCGCTGCACCGCCGCCCCTAAACCGACCACCTCCCCGCCGCCAAGACCCAGCCAAGAAGAGACCAGCAACGCCATCCGAGAAGAAGAACAGGTGCAAGAGCCCACCGTCGCCCCGACGCCGGACGAGGCCAACGCCAACCCCAACAGCATCCCCGACGACGAGACCCCTCCATCGGCGGCGGTGACCACCTCCTTCGCGGTGACCAAGCGGGTGCCGTCCGCCATCTCCCCGGACCGGCGGCCGCGGACGGCGCTGACGCAGGAGGAGCCGCCCAACTTCGAGGTCGGGTGGAAGCGCACAAAGGAGCTGCCCCTGGAGAAGCCGAAGGGGTGGGCCATCGCCGACTTCCTGGAGAAGCTGGAGGGGCTGATGGCGCGCGGGCGGTACGGGTCCCCGCAGATGCTGGGCACGGTGGCCGGCGTGGTGACGGAGCGCGCGCGGGAGGAGGCGGAGATCCTCGTGGGCGAGGGCGGCGTGGACGAGCGCGTCGTCACGGAGCTCTACCGCGTGCTCCGCCTCGTCGAGATGGACGTGGAGATGGTCAAGGCCGCCGTCAAGGAGGAGACCGTCAAGGAGCGCGTCGAGACGGCGCGCGCGCGATGCCGCCAGGCCATCCTCGTCGCGCTCTCGCTGTGACCTTCGGCGGCCGGACTGCGAGCAAGCTGCACGCGCGTACTCTGTCTGCTCCGATGGCGATTGGCAAGAGACTCGATACACGTTTGTAGCTAAACGCTGTACTCCTCCATTCTGAAATTGTTGTGGTCGTCTAGCTGCAATCTGCGCTCAACGGAGACAACAAAAACAAGAACGGGCGAGTATGTAATAACTGAGATTACCGTGAGTAGTAGTAAGTACTATTGGTTTATTCAGTTATACAAGAAGTCGATCAACCTTTGCCGCGTGCTCAGTTTAGTTATCTGAACGTCGCTTCGCTTCGCTTGTGCTGCTCCTGATTTGGTGAGAACATGATGCAGCTTGAAACTTTATACTGTGGACACAGGCATGCTCATAGGCCATAGTGTGTACCTCCTGATTCAGGCATTCAGCCATCTGAGTGTGAGTCTACCGTGGAGTTGTACAAGCTTCTACTGATCCTGAAGAGTTGCTCAAATCTGGCGGTGCTTGAACTCTGCCTTCAGTTTGTTCATTCGAATTGCACGACCTGTGCTGCCGTGTGCACAACTGCACAAGCAGCTCCTCCCCTTGGAACGATCAGTATATCATTTTTGGGACGTCATAGCTACGTGTAATCCGGTTTTTTTTTTCGAAGATATGTAATCCGCTTTCATGCTGCATCAATGCGGAAACATGAGCCTGAATTTGTTGACTGATGCACTGGGAAATATTCGGTGCAATTAAGTCATTTGGTGCAATGGTGCAAAACTCAGACTCGTCCCGTCAGATCCTGATCTTAAGGTGGCTCTTGCTTCCACCGTTACTTGCATTCTTTTATAGAAAACCCCCTGAACTTCCCCACCCTACGAAGTATGGAAGCCGTTTATCTTCTTCCCCTGTTGCCTGTTGCATCTTATTTGCCGCCGCCGTGAACTCCATTTCTTTTTTTGAGCGTAATGGCAGGTGTTCTGCCTTTCATTAAGAAGAACAGCAAGTGTTTATGTACATGCGGATGGCCTAAGCCAAATAAAACAAACGTTACATGCGACTAGGGGGGACCTAAGTTGATTACTCCCAAATGTGGTGCGCCGTGTGCCAAGCTTGTAGGTCATGTCGAATGACCGTGACCAGTTGATCGGCCGGCAAGGCTTTGTTGTCAAAGACCCGTCTGTATCTCTCTTTCCATAGGTTCCAGGTGATGTATATGATTGCTTGCGCTCGGGAGGCGGCATTCGGATGTTGCCTTGGGCCTAGCATATCATCCCACCATCTGTTAATTCGTCTGTAATTTGTCCCCGGCAGTTGGGCAATATTCAGGTCCATAGATGTAGCCAGCGCCGCCCATACGTGGTTGGAGTAGGAGCACGACGCCACCATGTGTGCCGCCGTTTCTGAAGTGGATCGGCACAAGGTGCAGATTGGGTTGGCCTGGCCTCCTTTCGAAATGATTCGATCAGCTGTCCACAACTTGTTCTGTAGTAGTAACCAGCAGAAAAATTTGCACTTGTTCTCCGCCTTGGCTTTCCACACCCGTTGCCAGTCATGATCAGCAAATGATCCCGCAAACTGTATTAGGTATGCTGATTGTGCCGAGTAGCATCCGTTGGCTGTGAAGCGCCACACAATGTCATCCTGCTGGTCAGTCCGCTGAATCTGCTGTATTGGTGAACTCCATTATCAGGAAAGGCTGCCGGTTGTGTGATCAAGGAGGTCTCCCGACAACCATGGAATTGAGGAGATTAGCAAGCTGCGCGTTGGCTTTAGGCTTCACTGCTCGCCATCGATCCACACCAACATACAGAACGATGTTTATGCCACTCTCCGTGTCCGGAGCCCCCGGACGTCCGTGCTGACATTGACGCTCCTCAAAGATATTGTAGTGCTATGCTAGAGATTATGAACAAAGTAGAAAGACTCAACAATTCAATCGTTTTCCACACTGGTGCTTCCAGGCTCACCAAAGATCTGAAATCTGACAATCATAAACAGCCACTTGCAAATACAACAAGGATTTGGGCAATCAGTAATTCAAGAATCCACACGATTTTTTTCCTTCAGTCGAACCCTCACACGCTGAAAAGATACCCGCAAGCCTCTAATCCAAAGATCCATCAACGTTGTACAGACATTCAGTCACAATTCAGATCTATCAACTTCGTAGACTGAATGTGCGCGTTGGAGAGCTTTTTGCATGTGGGCGTCTCCGCGTCTGTCACCTCTGCGCACCTGTACAGGGGCAAAGCGATGAGATGACCCATCCAGAACAGGGTAGGGGCAACAACGATGAGAAAGGTGGGCGGAGATGAGGCGAGCCGGCGAGCTGCTCAAAAGGCACGGGCGGATTGGGAGAAGGAATAGATGTTGCTAACTAGAACGACGATGCGGGGGATATTGGTAAAAGTAGGCTACTAGATTGGTGGAAGGAACGGCTGCCTTCTGATCAGGATCTGACGGTTGGAGTCCCACGTTGCACCATTGCCCCGAATGGTTCAGTTGCACAGAATATTTCCCCCTGATGCACACCTCAACTTGCTCGTTTTTTAAGGAAGTCCTTTTCGAAACATTACGGCCCGGCCCGAGCTCTGTGGATCTCTTTTTCCTAATTCGTGTGGGCAACTAGTTACGGGTTTATCCTGTCTCTACAGGCTCGCTGCGGTTCGGCCTTTCTAGGCCTGGCTGTACTCGGCCCAGATGGCCTGGCCTGCTTTTTGACATGTCTAAATGGTAAACAGACAACAGCCTTGGATCCCAAAGAAAATTAAAAAAACCGCCACCCTTAACCCAAAGAACAACTAGAAGCCTCATACGCTTTCAACACGTCCGATCAACGTTCATGCATCAATATTCATGAAGTACATTAGCTGGATTCATATCTAGTACAAAGAAAACACAGACTATAAGCAATCATAAAGTCCACGACGACTGGGAATTGCATTGTTAGTCAAATGGCTGCCTCTGTCTATGTCCGCCTGAGCTCGACAACAACCTGGCCACGACTACAAATAAACTTCCTTTTTTTTTTCAGGACAGAGGCCGCTCTGCAGTCCCATCAGTTCTTTATCCCCCAAGTTCCGTCTCTAAAGAAAGGTCAGTTTTGTGCCAAGTCTGTAAAAGAAGGAAATGGTCGCTTGATGTAACGTTAGTGCAGGAAGGTTGGGAGAGGCTTTACATATATGGGGACTGATGCGGCCAGGAAGCCATTAATTAGTGCCTGTAATGATTTCTCAAGGCAAAAAGAGCTGGCAGAGAGGTTACTTGGCTGATCCGTGGCCGTGAGCTTCACCGGCCCTTCAGGATATTATACCTATTAGAAGTTTCTTTTAAGAAAAAACAAAGCATATTGGAAGTAGAAGGAAAATGGAACCCGAAAGAAACGGAGACAGGGAAAGGAGGAGTTGTTGCTCAGGAGCAAAGTAATTAAAGAAAAAGGCAACAATTAAATTAGGTAAACTATTCAGGTAGAAATCTGATCTTGACGTGCTGCTGATTACTTTGCAGCCGCTATACGCACAGTCCAGGGTATCCACGCTAGATTACCGTGAGTGATGCTGAAATCTAGCGAGTTTCTAAAAGTGGCGCGAGTCTTCCCGGTTGCTAGATTAGATCCCATTTTGCCTTCGATTTTCTACGAAGATGCCTTGCTTCCCACTCACTCAACCGCTACGCTCTCCTCGAGTGCACGCTCTCGTGTCACGCGGCACTCATCACACGTGCGTGATGGCGCCTCACAGCATCTGCGTATTGACAACAAAAAGGAACGAGCAGGTGTTTCAGACTTTCAGACTTGACAGCAAAGGTTTCCTTAATTCCTGTACAACGCAGCACAAGCTGCAAGATTGCGCGCTCCATGCGACCTTGCTGCACTATTTTTTACTGAAAAACTAATTGGATTTCTCTCTTCACCTCTATGTTCGAATCCATTTTAACTGGAATCAGCAATAATAAGAGTGATAATGGGATAAAAAGGAACTTTCTGAAAACTATAATTAAATACATGCATGGAAAACAAGCTGCTCAAAAGGTCTTGCAGCTTTGTCAAACTCGATCCAGGGATGCATCTATGACACTAAAAAAAAAAATTTAGTGATGTGACTAAGGAATGGAAACCACTAGCTATAGCTAGCTAGCCGCAATTGATCTCGAAAAGATGAAGGGAGATAAAATTAAATACTGGGCGCATGCAAGGCGTGATGCATTATTTCTAATCTGATTGCTCACTAACTCTTGATTAATAAAACTTGTGTTAGAAAACAGGCGCCGGGTAGATGTTGTCTCCTTTAAGGAGTTTGATGGGGACGGATGCCAAAGATTCTCCTGTTTATTTGGCACCAATTTAATGGATGGATATATGTAGCAGCCATCAGGGTTTGACAAGATGTACTCCACTCCTTTGCCATGTTGCAGCTCATCTCGGCCCATCAGCTCTCTCTACTCGCACAATCTTTTTTCTGATATCATCCGTTTGTAAAACATATTCTTTAGCTCATCTGTTTCCACATTATTGAGGAGTTTGCGTTGTATTATTTGACCTGAACTCAGTATTGGATGGCCAGGCTGGAGTCTACGCAACGATAGCTTGTGTCTTCTTAATTTATTGGTCCCTCTGATATATAGCACGAGTCATGATCGAATCAAATCTATTCGTGCTGATGTGGAGGAATATTGTTCAGTTCTTGTTATTTATTACTACTGTACTACATAATCAAGCCTTGCATTGTCAGTACTATCACACTTACCACACAATCCATGCTTTGTTGTTCGTCA
This sequence comes from Eragrostis curvula, assembly GCA_007726485.1. NCBI lineage: Eukaryota > Viridiplantae > Streptophyta > Magnoliopsida > Poales > Poaceae > Eragrostis > Eragrostis curvula. The sequence goes on along the minus strand of RWGY01000009.1, from coordinate 16,916,325 downwards.
GTACAAACTGACAGATGATTCTTTTGAATTCACAGCCGCATCCAAGCACTCTTAGGAAGTTTCTGCGTAATTGACCAGACATACTGATTGAGCTAAGATGGATCCATCTCAATGCTGGTTAAATAGAAATAAGCGACGTTACGTCTTGTTTAGTCGATGGAGGAATCATGCCACTCCTAGAACTCTGTTCCTGCAAAGTATGATGCCTCAGGTTTGACCCATCGGATTTTTTTTTTTGAACTACTACCTTATTCTTCTATTTAAAACTAACCTTTTTTTTTCTGATTATGAATGCTAATTGCTAACTCAATTTGGTCATCGCGTACAATTGTTGACTGAAGCAACCTCTTACTCCAAATTCAAAGTGTTAGACCCTCTTCTTTTTTTCGGGGTCGAGGGCCACGAGACAGCGTCGTTTGCTCATGTTGTGCTAGGAAGAAATTCAACTGAACGTGATGGACACCACGTAACGGTTTAATATAATGATAACGCCACACCGTCACTTTTGCAAATTTCTCTTTATTGTTGTCTAAACGGTACGGTTTAGCCCGATTTTAGTCAGCTAAGCCCGTACGATTAGGCTAGATCAATGTAACACCGAAAATTTAACAAAGGACGTCGATCAGGAGCAACCGCTAGATTTCTGCCAAGCTTTCTGGACATCACACTGACGACTTCCGACTGTAAGGGGTCCCGTCAGTGACACTTGTCCCTATCATCAAACCCGGTTTGTTCGTGGAAATCAAGATTCAAGACTGTTTATATACCTAGGACAGCTACAGGGCCCGACGCATGTGATCTCTCGAGAGAAGCAAACAAACCTAAGATCGTGGAACAAGACGGCATCGTTTTGTGCACTGCAAACAAAAGTTCTAGTAGCTAGTGCAAGTGAATAGTACTACTGTTAGAGAAAAGAAGAGCTGCTGCAAGCGAATACCGAGAGGTGCCCGCCTGGGCTGCAATATATTCTCACGCACCCCTGCCGCTGCTCCTCACCGTTTTCGTGGCAGTCCAAGTGCATCATGTGGCGCTCTCACCAACGTACGCCCAGTCACCCTCGTCGTCAGATCACCTCAAATTTGCAGCCAAAAACCACGTAAACTGGGAGATTGGGCAGGCAGGCAGTCAGCCAGTGGCAATCCCTCAACCACGTACTGCGTGAACCAGGAACAAAACAATCACGCCCGGCTCCGGCAGCCGGGGCCGGGACGTCCCACCGCACCGCAGCCAAACTGCTGTCGCTGTGCTCGTGCCGGAATATCTAGCAGGGGTCCAGGTCGCACGTGAAGCGAATATCCGCATGAAGGAGCCGAAGCCGGCATTATTTCCCTCCAGGGCAGGCAAGGCAACGGGGAGTCGTTTACAACAACGTATCAATGGGAAGATTGATCGGTTGCGCGCGATCTCCCCTCCCACGCCGCATGTCCGACGCGGCCATGCATCCAAGGTGGCCGATCCACCCACCACCAGCGAAGCTTCTGAAGGACCGAATCGCGGGGCGGATCGGGGGGATGATGGGGGCGCTTTCCGACGCGACGCTGGCCGAATCTCCGGGAGTAGATCGCCCTCTGAGTTGTACGTACCGGAGAGCCGATCCGCTCCGACGCTTTCTTTTTTTCCTTTATACCGTATAAAAAAATACGCGCGTCCTCGTAGCATCGCATAAAAATACTCAGCTCCCGTGGCCCGCGTTGACCGTTTTTTTTGAGGACTTTTACAGTACCCCATACTAGCTAGTATTATTGAAAAATACTAGCTAGTATTCTGATCCGACGGTTCAAATCAATTAATTCTCCTCCACCAGTACTAGTTAGTATTCATGGCAGACTAGTAATTATATTATTACGATGAAATCAAAATCGGAAAAGAAAATAATGGCAGATCAGTAATTATTGTTTTTATCATGGCAATTGTAATCTTGGCTGTGAATCATCGCCGCTGGCCACAGCGTTAGTGTCGAACACCTCCACACCAATCTCAGGCTCTGCACGCATTGATTTCAAAATAATTCACAGTCCTCGACGATGAGCGAAACGGCGGCGGCTACGTTTAGGGTTGGTCCGGCGAGGTTGCACAAGTTTGCAAGGTGATGCTATGGCTTTCAAATCTGCCTGGGCGACGACCAAAACATCGATGGCTTGGTCCGGCCAGGTTGCACAAGTAGTTCTGCTGGATTTCGCTGACTCCAAAGAGATCGGGCCCGTTAGGAAGATTTCACCAACTGCCATGCGCCTGGCAGCTCCTTGCAGATTTCGATCGAGAGGAAGAGACTGGTCAATCTATTTATATTATTCCTCCATTGTTCCTCCAATTAGATTCCGCATCAAGATGAAGATATCTGTTAATTGGAGCTTTCCTGTTTCCTCCGTTGTTCAGCGATTTCATTTGATTTCCTTACCGAACGATACCAAATAAAAAAAAAGGAATCTTTCGATTACGTTTCCTTTTAGTTAAGATTTACATTCCTAAATAAACAAACGGCTTCCCAAGTGCACATAGTTTTTAATCTCACAGTTGACATATTCTGATAAATGCATGATCGTTGATTCCCAAACTACCCTTGAAATACTAGCTAGTATTATTTGCACAATACTAGATAGTATGGGGACCTTAAAAGTTCTCTTTTTTTAACTCCGCCCGCCCGCCGTGTCGGAGCGGAGCGGAGACTTGTTGAGGCCGTGTCGTCGGAGGGGCGCACACATGTCGCGTCGCGTTTCGCTGCCGCCCCCGGGGAGTTGGTGATGCGGTGCCTCTCCGGCACGCACGACGAGCTAGGCTATACCGGCGGTGGAAATCGCGAAGATGGCGGCAGCAATAATGGGCGCGCGCCTTCCGATCCGATCCTCCAAAATGTGCCAGAGATGCAAAGCTTAATTAAGCTATATAGCTAGCGGCTGTCAACGAGCAGCATCTGCAAGCAAAGAGCCAGGTGGGGAATGACAACTCCTCCTGCAAGAATCTGAGGTACGACGACGACGACGACGACGAACTGTCATGATATCCCGTGAAGATTATGATGATCTGTTGGGTCATGTGACGGTACTAGGGAAACCAGTGTGTTCTACGCCACTCGGTTTATATATAGCTTCGAAGGTAGTACACTTTATTCTTACGATCGGTCGACCGCGCGCTGATCAGGTGCGCGAGTACCGGAATTTGGTTCTCCTCGAATTAAAGTACGTCTGGCGTGGCACACATTTCCCACATCGATGATCCTGGATTCCTAGCCCATCATCGATCGAGCCCTTGGAAAGTACGTATCGCGTGTTGGACCACACAAGTCGTTGATCACGGCGTTGCGCGTACATGTAATTAAACGATTAATCGTCTGGTTCTCTTCTCCTGACAAGATGTTAGGTGCTCCATTACAAGAGCGCTAACGTGGGCAGAGTGACCTGATCACTACGTGCCAATGGCCTATAGCGACCCCCGGTGCCATCTTTTCCCTTTCTTAGATCCCACCAGAGTCTGCACCCCCAGCTGGAGGAACAAAGGCCCCATGCATCTCCCTTTTCCTCCATTCTTTAAACCTGTTTCTGTCCTTTTAAATGTCAGCGTGCTAGGAAAGTAATTAATTTTCTAAATGAAAGATAATGCCATTAAATTATAATTCAAACCGTCGACCTCAGATGACACTGAATTTTCTACTGTACCATAAATTCGACAGATCACTGACCTGAAAATCTTCTGGAGTAAGTGGTCTGGATCACATATATACCTTTTTTGCGATGAGGATCACATATATACCTAGATACTGTAGCCAGCAAAATTTATAAAGAGGCTCCTTGATTGGCTAGATTTCCTTGCTCTATTTATTATGCTCTAGTAGTATGGGGGGTGCAGTGAGTAAACAAGAGAATCTACAAGTAAATTAGTAAATATTCCACTAACTAACCTGAGGGGGGTTTGATGGCAAAGATCCTAGGAGATCACCACCTAACAAATTAAAATGAGTTGCCCCTTTTTATTTTGTTTTCTCTAGATTTTCCTTGCAGGCGATAGGGTTTTGTGGCACATGGTATTAACTGTAATCTAAAGATGGCCATGCCACTAGACACAATTTAAAACTCGTCGCAAGAAAAGCTTGGGAGGGCAAGTCTTCCTTTTAATAAGAGGGAGCCATATTTGCCTGCAAGAGGATCTCTCCCTCTCCCATTTTAAAAGGGTTTCGTGCATCATCCAATCAACTCTCCTCTCCCTGCCTCTCCAGCCTCCTCCACCTAGCCTTGTTCATCTTCTTCTTTCAAGTCTTCCCTTCTAGCAGCTAGGTCTTCGTTCTTGGACAGCATGAGTGGGAGCAACTTTGGGGACAGCATGGGATGGAGCAATAGTGGAAGATCGCCTGGCTCCAGCAGAAAGGGCAAGAGAGGTGGAGGCAGCGGCGGCGCCGACAAGCCCAAGCAGCCGCAGCGGGGGCTCGGTGTGGCGCAGCTGGAGAAGATTAGATTACAGAGCGAAATGGCCGAGTATTTCCATCCTCTCGGACAGGCCCCCAGTTTGATCCACAGAACGGGCAGCCTCAGCTTGGTAAGTGATGTGCTTCTTTACATGCCGCACATACAACTGCGTCCTTTCTATGTAGTCTCCATGTCATTATACAAGATTAGGCGTCCCTAATTTCTTGTACTTCCGGAATGGATCCACCGAGCAGGAAGATGCACGGGCGTCGACGTCCTCACTGTCGTCGTCCCCATCGTCCTCCCTCCATGCTACAACAGCCTCGTCGCCGTTTCCAATACATCCAAATTTTGCGGTACATGGGCACCTTTTCCTTTGAAGTGATTATGTTCTTGTTGGAAGAAAATATCTTTAGGAGACACATGAAAGTTAAGATTATAGCAATAATTAGACCTTTTCCGTGACTGGAATAGAGGGGGTCCAAAGCCTAACTCTCTGTGACCAGCAGACAGCGGTGGTTACATTAGCCTTTTAATTTTTGATTTCAAGAGTCAGTCATCTATCATTCTGAGTTATCTTGCAAATGTTTCCACTTAGCAAGCTATCTTTAAACGTTTCATTTCTTCTTGATTGCTCTTAGCTACTTTTTCTCCTGCTCGCCTCCGACATCTTTCATCATCATGTTATTTTAGTTTTTTTATGTAGAAAATGAAAACGTGTTCTGGCCTTTTGCACCCTTAGGTGCATACAGCTTTTTTCCATAATTCTTCCATAGAGATATGTACCTGATAAAACTCCCAAAAAATCAGTAGGATTTATCATAGTGTTGGCTTGTCGTAGTATAAGAGGTAGCCTACGTACATTCATATATTGTTGCAAGCTAAGATATCGTTCTTACTTACTTATGACATTTCCACATTATCATGTAGATGGCATATGGAGAGAGAGGAGACGTACGATACGGTGAATTCCAAACTCCCATCATTAGGTACTGCACCTGTATATATATGATCACCTGCAGACCTGTTCGCAATCTGAATTTCAGAGATATCTCATTTACAATTACTTACTCCCTCCGTTCAGAAATAGATGTCACTGTTGACTTTTAGACATCACGTTTGACTGTTCGTCTTATTCAATTTTTTTACATAAATTTTATTTATTTTTTTACAACTTGGTTTATCATTAGATATATTTTAATCATGACATATTTGTTTTTATATTTGAACAAATTTTTTGAATAAGACGAATGGTCAAATGTGATATCTGAAAGTCAACAGTGACATCTATTTCTGAACGGAGGGAGTATAAGTTATAACCAAGCTCCAAACTAACACTGCAACGTTTGCGTTTATGTACCTGCCAGATCACCGAGCAGCAGTGCTATCTATGGCGCTCCACATTATGCTCATCCTAGCATCACATTGCCGCTCTTTGAACCAGAGGTATGCAGACCTTACGGGTGAAGCTTCCTGAATCATTTGTTTTCACCTAGATATGATATGCTTCCTTTAGGATAGCTGCATGCAGTTGTCTGATTAACATTGTTCTTGTAACATTTTGATAGGAATCCGCTCGCTTAAAGGGACACCATGATAGAAGCCGGTCAGCAGATTCGACAAGTATGAACTCTGATGATCCACAAGATGTGGACCTTGAGCTCAAGCTATGATCCTAAAATGTTCTCCTTTCCCCTCCCCTTTGATGTGATACGGTAGATTCAATTTAGGCTTGATGGGCTTTTACCCTTGTGGTGCAATAAGTTTCTTAATTGGTGCCACTAGCTAGAACCAAGGATTTGCCATCTTCTGTAATGCCTACAAGAAGAGATGAATAGTATGCATATTTCTTTTTCCTCAAGACAAGATGTACTTGTGGATGGTTAAGTGATCTAGTGATATGATCTAGCAGTTGTTTTGATTGTACTGTGAGGCATAGATGTGTTGACTCTTGTCTGCGACACAATTCGTACATGATTGCTATTAATTTATGCATACACAGTTTTCATCATTGCTGAGATCAGAGAGAATGTTCATGTGCATGAGCACTTGCACGCATGCCAGAACAGTTCTGATCCAGAAGCACAAGAGATGGATATAGAATAATAACTTTATCTTACACAGCTGTCTTTCGTACTACTTCAAATGCAGGTTGTCTTAGCAGTTCTATTATTAGTCCCTTGATGTTTTTTTCTATTCGTAAGAATATCCCCCTCTTTCTCTCAAAAGAGGATCACTGCATGATGAATATATAGCCATGCCTTCGTGTATCCATGAACTATATATATATGTTCCGAAGGAGGATCTTCAAGACTTCTAGTACTTAATCCAACCGATCTGTGCTTATTTACTTATACATTGCCTTAGTAAATATTAATCAAGCCTGCGAAGAGTGAAGCGGCATGCACCATAGGCGTGAGAGAGGTTTATGCTCCAATAGTGGCTTCTATACTTATCTGTGATGATATTTAATTCGTATATTTAACCTGCGAAGAATTATTGCATTGTCATATGTATTGATTTCAAATATCTTCTTAGTAATATGTATGTTAGCTTAGATACGTGCTTCAGTGCATGAGACATTTCAGGGGAGATCGGCAAACTGGATCAGCTATAGCTAGCCATCTTCTCTAAAATAAGGTATGGTTTGCTCCTGTTCAAACTCTGAATCACCATGCATGTTTATCTACTTGTTAGATTCCCAAAATTATGCCATGCAATTATGTCTGAAAATATAACTTTTTAAAGAAAATTTATATTAATGCAATAATGCTATATATCGCTGATCTAGATGTATAAACATAAATCAGAAGTACAAATGTGCATGTGAAAGCGTCCATAGTTATGTATTAATACTGAACAAGCACTTCAGTATCATGATGCACGATATGGATGCCCTAAATTAGTTTGGCATGTGCTGTGAACGGACTAGCTAGTGAAATATATGCTAGTTATATGCTAGTTTAGCTGAGCAGTTCTGCGTTTGAATATATGTTCTTATTGGATAACCATGAACCTATGTCTTTAACTATCAGAATCCTATGTGCAAACACGTGATATATGATCTGGGTCACTCCCTTTTCTAATCATGCATGTTCGATGTAAATGTGTCTTCATGTTTGCAGCGCAACGTTACAGTTGGTTACATAGATGCCTGTGTAGTAATATATGCTGGTCACCTTGCTCTAGTATATAAAGGTTCTTAATAAAAATTAGAGGCCATATAACCTGTCGTGGTACTGAACAAATTTTGTACGTAGGAATGTAGGATTTAGTTATGAGTTGAGGGTACCTTCTTGGCACTTAAAAGATAAGCGAAGCACTCCCTTATATAATATAGCGCGCTGCGACTCACACACGCGTACACAATTAAACTGATAAGACAAACAATTTGACTTCCTTTTGTCACCAAAAGATCCAAGGTTCAGACTATACTTGCAGTGGCTATTTTATTTTAGGTGTAAAAGATTGCTTCCTGCGTTCTAGAAAAAAAGAGAGTAAAAGATTGCTGTGCCAATTGACACAAAACGATCATAGAGAGTACTAATAGTAGATACATATATGGAGGACACATCGCATTTTGTGTGCACAAAGATTTATTAGGCCCTCTTTGTTTCTCATCCCAAATAATTTAACCCACCAATACTTTTGTTTCACTCAAATGATTCGTACCTATCAATTAGCTTTGCACAGTATACATTATATATATGTACTCTTTCTACCAACAATATATATAGGTGACAGATAAATCGGTGTATTATAATAAGTATCGACATAATCAGACCAGATCATCCTCGCAATCTCCATCTAACCGTGTACGAATCTTCCTGGAAAGATCCTACTCATACTGTCGTATGATGAGGCCTCGCTGTCCCCCCAAAGGCGTATCAGCTTCGATCGGACCAAATCCCGAATGGTACTTGTTTAATCAAATCTTTTCAGTTCATCATGGCATGCATATGTCGCGAGCGCTTGTATTTATATACACATGCTGCCTGCGCAAACTCAATCTTTCAGAGGAAAAGAAAGCCTGTTGCAACTTGCATTGCTACGTAGAGATGATTCCTATTTTATACCCGTACCACCCACAGGGCATGCAAGAGGCATGCATGGATGTACGTTACACGGCTGCTGCAAGTTGCAGTTTCATGGTGCTGAAGTGCCAATAATCACCTGCCCAACTTACTAAAAGATGCTTTAATTAGTATTGGTTCGGGAGGCTGCAGGACAACTATGCTAAGCTCCTGCAGTACCAACATGGAGCACTTGGAGTATTTTTTGGTGCTGCTACTTGATCATGCAATCAGTATGGTGTGCCAGTGGTGTGCAGATGTACTCCGAAATCCATGCGCCGGGTCTCTGCCGTGCATCCATAAGTATAATCGTGACAGACAGATAGCCAATGAACAATCGTCCATAGATGCTCATCATAGAGGTAGGATTTGTGTACATATACGTTCATAAAAGATGACTGTGCATGTGTTGTGAGTGCCTGAATTGTATTGTGTAATCGGCAAAAAAAAAAATGATGTTGTACAAATGTACATGATGTTGTATTGGGCAAAATAATTCTCTATCCATTTGGACATAGATTGTGATAGCTCGTTTTCTGGTTCATGGTGCAATACAGCAGGTACGATGGTGCGGCGATGGTAGCGGTACGGTACTTAACATATTGGCAGCGTCGCCAAAGGCGCAGACACGCCTGGTCTATGTGGGCACGCCTAATGTTGGCGAAAAGCTGGTCAGAAATTATCTTTTGGCAAGGGTTAGATCAATCACTGATCCTTAGCTATTTTATACATGTTGTGCGTGTGGGTTGCAGGCTTGCAGTAGCTAGTCCTGTCAACAGTAACACATGTCTCAATAAGGTTATCTCTAGCACACTATCCATGCGTGGCTGTTATTGCATGGTTCATCTTTCAATGCTGGTTGTCAATGAGATCACTGACGTGGCCAATTTGAGAGTGCAAAAGGGTGTGGCCAGGGCCGGCAGGGATTAGAGAGGGGCCGGTACGGCGTCTCTCCAAAGATTTGTGGCCGTGTTCTTCGCTATCATGAAGCAGAGAGGATGAAATAATTTATTCAGATGCAGCATACTCATCATGTGATGCATGTTTGCGACTGTTAACTATTTATACATGCGTAGCTCAATTTGTTTCTAATCCTAGCTAGAGTAAGCCAGCTATGTAGCACGCGCTATGCAATGGTGGACATGGCTACCTAAAATGGCTAAATTGATCGTAGTTTGATGCGGGAGCTTATGCTCTGCAGTCTACCCACTTCACTTCGCCTTCAAAGATGCACACTCGTCTTAACCAGTACTTCTTCCGTTTTTAAATTGTTGTCGCCATTGACTTTTTTTGCTATCTTTGACCATTCGTCTTATTCAAAAAAGTTTTTAAAATATCATATATTTTGTGATGATTTGTTTTATCTTCAAAATAAGTTTGAACCTAACTTATAATTTTGCATATTCGAACAACTATTTTGAATAAGACAAACAGTCAAACGTAAATAAAAAAGTCAATGGCGACAACAATTTAAAAACGGAGGGAGTAGCTAGCATGCGTGGCAAAATATCTCATAGATGTTGCCGCGATAGAATATAAGTATATACATACGGACGCATAAGGGCAAAAGCTGCTGCTAGATTGCCTATATCCCCCAAGTTTGATTTTTCAAACTGTATGTGTTGGATCATACTCAGTCACAGATTCCCAAAAAACAAAAAACAACAAAAAAAACAAAACGGCACCATAGCTAGAATGTGCACCTCGATCGATCTTCAGGGCGGCAAGACCGTGTGAGAAGCGTCCCACCGCGTGCGGCGCGTTGTCCCTCGCTGCGCTTGATTCGATCACCCATCGCGTCCCGCCCTCTCGGCCGCCGCCGCCGCCATTCCGCGCGAGAAGGATGATAGTTACGCGTTGCGTTGCCGTGATGGGAAAAAAAATAAACGCGAGACGGGGCGAGGGGAGGAACAGAGGGTCTGGACACCGCGCGCGCGGTTGCAGCTAATTACCGCTCGCGGGGGGCACCCAGCCCACCGCGGCCCAGCAGGAAGCAACGCGCGGCCCAGCAGGCGACGAGGAGTCGTCGTCTTCCTGGTTCACTTCAGGCCGCCGCTGTGTGTGGTCGTTGTAGTCTTCTTCTTCCAGGTTTCCCTGATGCCACAGCAAACCAAGCTCACCGGCGAGCTCAAATCAACACGCATAGAACTGAGAACAATTGATTTTTCCTCCTGAAACAATCGATTTTGCCGGGTAGAACAATCACTTTTGTTGGCTAGAACAATCGATTTTGCCGGCTAGAACAATCCATTATTGCTACTGGAACAATCAATTATCGCTGCTAGAACAATCGATCTTGCTGGTAGAACAATCAATTTGTGCTACTAGAACAACGAATTTATACTGCTTGAATAATCGATTTTTTCTTGAGAAAATGTTGGCGATGGCGTTTCAGGGAATCCCGCTTGCTGGGATCCTTCATGGGAGGCAGCGCAGCTTTCGAGGCTAGCAGCGGAGTCTGGACGCACGGGGAAGGCAGCACAAGTCTAACGGCGCCGGCGCAGGCTGAGGAACGAAAGGATGCGGCGTGCGAAACAAAGCAGAGAAAGGAGGAAGACGAAGGAGTGGTCTGGGCTGAAACTGCGCATGATTCCGGCCCAAACCGCGCGCGCGGTAGCTAACTATTACCGCGCGCGGGGTATATAACGTTTCGGGGGGCGGAACGGCGTTTCGCATTACTTGGACCGACTATTTGGGCCAGACCGTTTTCGTGCTTGGAGAATCTACAGCGCAAGACATCAATCAGTCCATATATTATCTGTTCGGCTCGGGTGACGGCCCAAGTATAATAGTCGACCTGAAGCCCACACAGCTGGACGATCTCATGGTCCAGTCCATCAAATTGCACGTTTTAGACAACAATGTTATGATTAGAGGGGGTGTTGGCGCGAACCACAAACGCCATTAGCTATATTTGAACGACCGTTGCTCATGCTTCTCCGTACCCAAAACAAGGACAACCACCATAGAATTAGAAGCTCACGAGGAACAAAGGCGAGCATGAAAAGAGGCCCTTTGCCACCCCGCAGGCAACCGGGAACACAGTTAGGGAGAGAGCACCTCCAATTCTCTCCGACAATGGGGCCTCTCCTCCGCGCCGCCGTCCTCTGCGCCACGCTCCTCGCCCTCGCCACCGCCGGCGAGGCGCACGCCAGCCTCAAGGGCCTCAAGGACATCCTCAACATCTTCAAGCCGCGGTCCGAGAAGGACTACTTCCACAACGCGTTCGAGGGGGAGCAGGAGCAGGCGATCCCTCACGCGAGCGACGAGCCGCAGCTCGGCGCCGCGCTGGTGCCGGGCGGTCACGGCCTCTTGAAGGTGCCCAAAGGGTCGCCGCCCACGCCGGCGGCGCTTGACACGATCGTCCTCCCCGTGGACAACGCCGCGGGGTCCGGCGGCGCGTGGTCCATGGTGAGCGAGAACTCGGGCGTGTCCGCGATGCACCTGGTGATCATGAAGAACGACAAGGCCATCATGTTCGACACCGTCACCACGGGCCCGTCGCTGATGCGGCTGCCCAAGAAGAACTGCCGCCTCGACCTCCGGAGCAAGGAGCCCGGTGCCGTGGACTGCTCGGCGCACGCCGTCGAGTTCGATTACAACACCGGCGCGATCAGGCCCCTCAAGGTCTGGGTTTCCCCCCCCCCCCCCTTGTTTTGGTTGCTGGCGATTTCGTTTCACAGGATGATTAATGGTCACGAGCCACGTTTGGCCGCGCGTGCTGCAGATCATAACGGACACGTGGTGCTCGTCGGGCGGGTTCGACGCGGAAGGTAACCTGGTGCAGACCGGCGGCTACTTCGAAGGAGAGAAGGTTGTCCGGTACCTGAGCCCCTGCGCCACCTGCGATTGGAGGGAGTTCCCGGGGACCTTGGCCGAAGGAAGATGGTGCGTATCACCGTTCAGTTCACATATCCATTGCAAACACACGATTCTTGAAGCATTACATGTGTTCGTGCATGATGATCGAGCAGGTACGGGACGCAGCAGACGCTCCCGGACGGCCGCTCCGTGGTGATCGGTGGGCGGCGCGCGTTCAGCTACGAGTTCGTCCCGGCGGAAGGCCAGTCGAACCCAACCGCCGTTCCCCTCCAGATCCTTCGTGACACCACCGACGACGTGGAGAACAACCTGTACCCGTTCGTCCACCTCCTCCCCGACGGCAACTTGTTCATCTTCGCCAACGACCGGTCCGTCGTGGTGGACCCGAGGACGAGCCAGGTCGTCCGCGAGCTGCCCGTCCTCCCCGGCGGAGGCCGGAACTACCCGGCCTCCGGCATGTCCGCGCTCCTGCCCCTCGACCTCCGCCGCGGCGACGTGTTGAGCCCGGAGGTCATCGTCTGCGGCGGGTCCCCCAAGGCGGCGTTCAAGCTCGGCGAGACCAACCAGTTCCCGGCCGCGCTCCGCGACTGCGCGCGCATCAACCCGACCAAGCCCGACGCCAAGTGGGCGACCGACCTCATGCCCGTGGGCCGCACCATGGGCGACATGCTCATCCTGCCCACGGGCGACCTCCTCATCCTCAACGGCGCGGCGAAAGGATGCTCCGGGTGGGGCTTCGCGCGGCAGCCCGTGCTGAGCCCGCTCCTGTACTCCCCACGGCAGCCTCGCGGCGCCCGGTTCCGCGCGCTCAAGGCCACCACCATCGCGCGCATGTACCACGCGACCAGCGCGCTGCTGCCGGACGCCACGGTGCTCGTGTCGGGGGGAAACACCAACTCGGCATACAACTTCAGCGGCGTCGACTTCCCCACTGAGGTGCGCTCCGAGCGGTTCACCCCGCCGTACCTGGCCCCGGACCGCGCCGCCAACCGGCCCCAGATCGACGCGGGCTCCGTCCCCGCCGACGGCATGGCGTACGGCGCCAAGTTCACGCTCCAGTTCGCGTCGCCCGCGGCCGTCACGGCGGACGACATGAAGGTGACCATGTACGCGCCACCCTTCACGACGCACGGCTACTCCATGAACCAGAGGCTGCTGGTGCTGTCGGTCACCGCGTTCGTGGCCAACGGGCAGAGGTACACCATCACGGTCGACGCGCCGCCGACACCCGAGCTCGCGCCGCCCGGATACTACCTGGTGTACGTCGTGGCCAAGGGGACGCCCAGCAAGGCCGCGTGGGTGAAGGTACACAAGTGATGGACATGGTGAATCGGAGATGTTTTCCCGTCGCGTCGCGCGCATTTGACACGATGTAACTCGTGTGGCCCGCCCGCCCAGTAGGAGAATTATCGCAGTGGCATTTTGATTTGCATAATTTCCCATGATTTTTGTATCACCTGGTAAAAGTCTCCCGTAGTACATATTATTGGGGCAAATATGTTTAGTATAGGGATCGAAGCCGATCCAAATGGTGGCAAAATACTTTTGGTACCAAATACAAATATGTTTTGTCTTGTAAAACCGAAGAACAGAGATGGAGGGAGAGTAGAAACGTGTATGCTGTGGGTGTTAAATCACAATTTTTTGCACCAGTTTATCTTTATGTACATACTGTTTTTTGCGGCGATGCTACATGTCGCCCGCACGACCAAAAACACTATGTTTGCCCACCTTCTGTTCCTCGCTACCATGATGGCTCACCGAAGAGGAGCACGGCCGGAGAATTCTTTATGCATGTGGGTTTGTACCTCCGTTGGTGCTCCACACCTCATTCCTTCTTGTAGATCGCCGGAGAAAGGCCGTCCCGGCCGTGGGCGACCATGTGCGAGCGGGGCGGTGAGGTGGTGCGGAGCCACCAGCCACGGGCAGTAGAGGAGGGCGGTGGGCGGGGGAGCTCAATTGCCGACTAGTTAATGCGGAAGTGGGTGGCGGCGCGCGAGAGAAGGGCTCGCGCCGCTGACGTTGGGGAATGACGCCAGACGAGCTAGGCGGGAGGAGGGGCGGGCGGATGGCGTGGCTGCGATGGAGGAAGAAGATGAACAGGTGGGCGAACGATGCGTTTTGGGTAGCTCACGCTACTCATAACAGACCCTCCGTTTTTGCCTCTTCTTTTTTTTATTGGAGTTGTGCCCGGTCATGAACACACTCCACCGACGCTAATATAGGCACCCATACTATCTAACTTGCGTGATACTAATTTGTTAAAAGTTCTCGGAGAAAACACATTAACATCAACAAAGTTTATAGATAACCGTGAACTAAGTTTACTATCGAGTGTGCCACCTTCGGCATAATCATAACAGTCGCTTGTTAGGGACCTTAGGGCTGCTTTTGCCTCTCATTTTTTACAAATGAAAAGAAAGAATTATACCAAGCAAGGCATTTAGTGGCGAAGCGAGGGGAGGGCTGGGAGGGGCATGCCCCCCCCCCCCCCCCCCCCACCCACCCCCCCACAACAACAACAAAAAGAACACCTTATATGCACACAAAAAATCACAAGACAAGCCAAAAAGAAAAAAAGCACAAATGCGCAGACTATTTTTGCCTCCCCTTTCTTGAGAATGAGGATTTACGTGTGAAAAGAAGGAGCTATATCAATTCTCTGTTTGTTAGAGCTCCAGCTCCACGATACTTTAGAGTTGGACATTTTTGGCTTTACAAAATCATGGTGCTCAACCAATAAGAGAACTGAGTGCTATTTTCTTTTTCTTTTCTTTTTTTTACAAAAACAGAGCAGGTGCTCTGCCTTTTCATTAAGATAAAGAAGAATAACAAGTTTCAGCCTGACAACAGTTTGAGATCAAGTAAGGCTTAGACGAAAACCGGCCAAAACGCTGCCTAACCGAAATCAGACAAGAAAACTAAGAAGCTAAGCTAGCCACAGCGACCAGTAGCCTACAAGAACTAGGAAAGAAGAAACAAGTGGGAGTTATTCTATTACGGTAATTTGCGGCGATTGTCCACTTTTTTGGCACCAATGCGCCATCATGTAGAGATCAATCTCTTCCTTCGCTAGTCCCGACCATTTTTCTTTGGTTTAGACATCTTTTTATGAAATAAAACTAAAGAATAAATCATTTTATTTTAGCTAACAAACTACACATCCAGCATGAAAGTCTTGTTTTTATCTGGGTTGAAGGTTTAATTGAGAGAGTTAAAACTTAATGCAGGTGAAGCAGAAACTATATAAAAAGCTGCATTATCCATTTTGGAAAAGCAAAACTCGAACACTTGGATTACAAACTGTCCGAATAATACAGAGTATCAGACGGGCCGCTTTGCAAATGCAGAACGCCCTGTCTTCCTATTCATCTCCTGGAGCACTCTAACAACTTCACCAAGCACAGCCGCGGGCTCGTAGGGGCCCTTCATACCCAGTAGCTCAGCCAACGCATCTATCTTCCTTGCAAAGCTCTCGTCAAAGAAAAGCTCATCGAAGCTATCAACTTCATCATCGGTCTCCTCGACCGCCCCTTGAACGCCTGACGTTCCTGCGTCCGACACGGTGTCGAGGTCGCAGATTCGCGCGTGATCACAGCTCGCCGCCGTGGCAATCTGGTCTCGCCGGAGAGTTTCGAGGTCTGGACGAGACAGCCATGTCCGGTGCAGTGCCTCCATGGCCATGGCCTGAGTGTCAAACGAAAGATCGATGTGCTCCACGGCCGGAGCTGGAGCGAAGCAACTGACACCACCCGCGCCGGAGAAGTCGAAGAAGACGTACCGCGGCTGCTGCACGGCCGACTCGATTCCTGCTGCTCTGTTTGCCTCCGAGAGTGTCGGAAGCTGATTTGTAACCTTAATCATGCTCTAGCTTCGACTGTTCTACAGAAAAGGGGGGAAAAAAAAAGAGTCAGTGCACGATTATCAGACAAGATGGAAAAAAGTACTGTAACGGATAGAGACGAATCGAGTACCCGTCTATCAGCTTCTGGTCTATGTTTACATGAGTGCAGATGAAGTGGCGCTGTGTTTATGCAAGGCTAAGAGCCCCCTATAAATAGAGCTAGTCCCTCCTGAGCTGGCGATGATTTGGCCTGCTAGTAAACAAGCACTTGTTGCAGCATCAGAAAATCGCTGTGTTTCGATCGGCGTGGGCGCGTGGCAATGCGAGAGAACACTGATTAAGTGTGCCGGTAAAGTGCCTTTGGATGGACCGGTCAAGCTGTCCAGATCCTACCCGCGCTCGTATAGTAGCTTCCGGCAGACATGGTCCTCGTCAAGGGGCTTTCCGGTTGATCAGGACAGAGGGAGCAAAGGAGCCACGAGCCAGGGCCTACTACAAATGCCCGGACACGCGCTCTTTCGAAAGGGTGTTTCAGCACTCTTTTGCACCAAAGCATTCGGCGCTGTGTTCGACGCATCGATTTTTGCTTAACCAGCAAGATAGGCAGACACGTGCAGCGTCTTGTCGGATTGAACATTTTTGTTAGCTCGTGAGGAGAAAGCTGGGGTTGAGATCCTCTGAAGCGGTGAAGAAAATTCAGACAAGCTATAGTACCGTGTATTTTGAACTTGCTACAGTAACTTCCGCTACTGTTTCCCGGTGCTGCAGTAACTCCGGTTACTGTTTCTACAGTTCGCTACAGTATTTTTAATATAGGCTACTGTCCACCTCCTCACAGATTACTGTAGCAATCGCTACAGTCTCTGACTTGAGTGATTTTTCACAGATTACTGTAGCATCGCTACAGTCTCTGAATTGAGTGAAGCAGTTCAGAGAACCCAAACCCAGAAAGCTGATGTGTTTGCTGCTGTTGCTTCCCTGCGATCAACAGAACGTCGACAGGCGTATCGTGCTCGTAAACACCCGAGCCAGATAGATCATGCAAACACGCAGTGTTCGAGTTTGCCGATATTCATTGCCCAAATTTCATCGCGGCTGTTCCCTCAACCTATTGAAATTGAGAAAGCAAATCGATGCGGTTAAAAGTTTTGCTCAGATTAAGAAGTATGCAATCCAAGTCCAACACAAGTCACACGTGTAATGATGATGATGATTAGTGGAAAGGCGTACATATGGGGCCGGAGGGCGAAAAGCACAGCCCCGGCTTTGTTTACCAAAGCGCGAGTCGCCGGACGACCCGGAATTCGGGGCCGCGCGTGCGCACGACCGCGGCGTAGTGCGCCCGCGCACGGGCCGCGCGCCGCGGGGAGCTCCGCCGATCGCGTGGGCTTCAGCGGAGTGGCAGCGGCAGTAACGGGGGCCTTGACAGAGCCGGATGAGCAACGCGGTCGCCATATGTCACATCCCAAATTTTAATCAACGGATCAACCAAAATCACTCCCTAAAAATTTTCTAGAAATTTAGGATCACATTTAGAAATTTTTGAAAATAAAAGATCAAACTTGATAAGCTCAATATTATAGAAAATGGGAATTTTTGAAAGATATTAAAAGTGGAACTTGTCAACATGGTTGCTAGCTCTGAGTTTCGAATTTGCAAATTTTCTCGAATTTATTTGGACCAATTTGGAGTTCATTTGGTATTTGTTTGAATTTTCCCGAGTTCAGAAATGTTTAAACCATTTTATTTTTCCCTCCCGGCCATTGGGCCGAATCCCCTCGGCCCATCCCCTTTCCCTCACCCCACTGGGCCGCGCGCCTCTCTCCCCGGCCCAGCCGCGCAAACCCAGCGCCAGCCCGCGCAGGCGACGCCGTCGTCGTCTCCAGCGCGCCGCGCCGCGCCGCGGCGTCACGCCGCCGCCAGCCGCGCCTCAGCTTCTCCCCGCACGCCACGTGCTGCCGAGCCCCGCGCCGACCTTATCAGTCCCCCACGGGCCCCACGACGCGCAAACCGAGAGCACGTGCTTGCAAATGGCGCGCCCATGCCCCCGCTCCCTTTCAAACCGCACGTGGACGCGTGGCCGCACCGCCGTCCTCGGCGTTCCCGCCTTCCCGCGCCACCGCGCCCTATATAAACCCCTCCAGAGCACCGCCACCACCCACAGCGCTTCCACGACCACACCACGGTGAGAATCACCCTCCAATGCTCCCCAATTTCCAAATCTCCCCTTCCTCCCTCAACTCCGGCCGCCGCGCGATTCATCGCCGACGAGCTCTATCTCCCTCCGCCAGTTAGTGTATCACGCATCCCTCAGCCTGTTGCACCTTCCCCGACACTCGGGCACTCGAGCCTCAGACCGTGGCTGCACGGACACCGAGCGCCGCCTCTCACCGCCGCCTCCACTCGTCTCCGGCCACCACCACGGCGAGCCCAGCCTCGCCACCATGCCGTGGCGCACTCACCACCCACACGCGCATCTCCCGCGCTAGCACAAACATCGCCAAAACCATCACGCGTGCAGTTTCACCATCACGTCGCCGCGCCGCCACCTCCGGCGACCTCACCACCGCCGCTCCGCCCCTTCCGCGCCTGCGCGACCTGCCCTGGAGCTCCGCCAAGCTGCGAGCCTCCCCCACGACCACACCGCGCCCGCCTCCGTGCAGCACAGATGCCGGCGGCGAGCTCTCCGGCGAGCCACCGCCGCGCGCCCGCGCGCCACCGCGCCACACACGCCGCGCACATGCACCTGGTCCACTGGACCACAGTCACACACGCCTGCACATGGGCCCGGCCCACGGTGGGCCTGAGAACGCAGAGCCACTGACACCCCGGGCCCGCATGTCAGCCTCTGCGCGCAACCAAAAACGCTACGCACACCCAGCCAGTGTACACAGATACTTATTTCGAGCCTTTTCTTTTATCAGAAAAATCCCTAAAAATACCTAAAAATAGGAAATGACCTGTAGAACTCATTTCTACCCTTGGATTCTCCAGAAACCCCTCTGATCTCTCTCTTTAATTCATTTTGCTTCTTATTTGGATTTTTATTTGGTTTTATTGATTTATTACGTTAGTATTTATTTAGCGTCGTTACGTGTAGACGACGAGGAGCACGAGGACAACCCTGAGAACGAGGGATACGAGGAGGATTCAGACCCGAACTTTGAAGGCAAGCTCTACTTCTCCTTGATCATGATTGATCCTACTGTTTTCGCATGCACCTATATGGCCATCTAAATTACTATGCATTTACTTGTTTTTTTAAATGCTCGAGTAGTTATTACCCTACTTGCTTTACGATATTGATGCAAATCATTTAGAGCATGAATATCTAGTTCTTGATTACCCTTGATTTACCATTACCTTGATAACCCTCGAATACATCGTCATTTAAATGCTCTTATTTAAATGATGGCGTAATTTACCTTGCTACTAGTATGCTTAGGACCCCTTGCAATGTTTCCACATTGCCACACCTTTATTCACATATTTACTTTCATAAATGCGTTAAAATGAGTTTGGTGGTGTATGTTAATATATGGGGTTGGGAGTAGCAACAAACTAGGGTGATGATGATGTTGGTGATGAGCATGGGATGGGTTGGACTGTGAGCAATGCCACTAGTAATTTAGTGATGGTGTGATAGACCCCTAGTGTGGGACATGGTGCTTGCTCGGCTATATAAGGACCGGTTCTTGTGACTGCAAACATAATGTTTTCCGTACAACCACAGAACCTGTCCTGGGCAGGACTTCTTCCTACCTTCTTGGTACTCCTGCAAGTAAGTTTCACCTGGTGACTGGTAGTGGCAGCGGACTGGTCAGGGGAAACACTTCAAGTATTGAAACTCATTGCTGGCTATTTGGGAGTGAAATCCCCGCACATTATGACCCTAGTGTCATGCTTAATCTTTAGCCCCTGACCCTCCGTGGTGAGCTTGTGGGACTACTCGGAGAAGATGAATGAGGCGTTATGTACTCCCCGATCAAGAGTGCATAGCCTGTGGGAAAAGTGTACAACCTCTGCAGAGTGTAAAATTCAATCGATTGGACGTTGTCACGGCATATGACACATCTATGTTATGAGATCACATTGATTAGCCACCCTCTGATATCCCTTGGCGTGTGAGTGGGTGTATTAGGCGCCCGTGTTTTAGAAGTGTTGGCAAGTGTGCCGGGTCGATATGACATTGAGTCAGAAGGCCTAACTAAAATTTAGGAACTGGCGGGATTGAATCACTCCCCAGGGCCAACCAACTAAAATATGACAATTAAATTTTCCTGTTTTCATCTATGATCCTTGAATTGCTGAACCTTACATAAAATGCGTTTTCTGCAAATGAACCCTATAGCCTATTTTCTTGTTAAGACTAAATATACATGTATACATACCCTTGAGTAGTGTAGGGCTTGCTGAGTACCTTATGTACTCACTCTTGCTGCTATCATTCAGAAGAAGAAGAAGAAGCTGTTGGAGACGATAATGACGAATAGGGTCGACGTCTGCTCAAGTTTGCCTATGGGGTTTAGTTGTGTTTTTTCCCTTTCAAGTTTGATGTATGTAGGCTAGTATGCTAGGCTCTATCTGGTTTGTAACTTAAGACCATGATTTGAATCATATGAGATGTAATAATTATTCGTATATATGCAATAAAACACTTTATTTATATGTACCAACTATTGATCCAGACATTGATACGGTAAACACGTAGATTTCGGAAATGGGGTCCGACACCATACGCACCTAGTCGTGCTCGTGCAGTGCAGTAGAGATGCGCCACATCGAGATCTCTACGATGTGGAGCGGAGCGCGCGTGGACTGGTGGTAGCACTACAGCAGTGACGGGATGGTCTAAGCACGAGCTAGGAGCACAGTGCACGGTGCGGCTATACACGATACGATACGTGTCATTCGAGCTTACGTGCCAAGAGCAGGAAGCAGCCGCTTGGTTCTACACTTTGCACTCTTTGACGAGCTTTTAACCAGCGATGTGATTGCTTTCAGATTACCAAAGGCATCACCGAACGGAACAGACCGACCGGCTGCGTGCGTCGATCACGTCACGTTACGTTCACCATTGGGCCGTCAGCCGGACCTCTTCCTGCTGCTGATCGGGCGGGCACAAAAGGGCCCGGAAGAAATCCTGCGAACGCATGTGGCCACCGCTGGGCCCCTGATGCTGGGACTGGCCCTACTCAACCTAGGCGAAAGCCCAATAACGAATCAGCCAACCCAGTAAGTAGGCACGCGCCATTTTGGCCCTCTTCAAAGTGGAAAGGAAAAATTCAATTGGCGATAGGCCTGCCGCAACGGCTAAACGCAGTGAACCGTGAATACGTTGTACGGTGTACTAGCAGGTGACCCGGTCGCTGCTGGCGTGCGTCGAGCTCGACTACCCTGCGGCCGACGTCGAGAAAGTAAGAGCCGTCGCGTCGCGTTTGTCAATCCGGGAGGCCGGCCGCGTCGTGCTCCGCGAGCGACCGCGACGATGGAGGCTGCCGGCGCAATGCGCGTTGAAGACGAGCCCGTGCCGGCAGGAGGCAGCCGTACGTCCGCATGCCGCGCGCATGCGGACGGCAAAACAGAGTGGGTGGCTTCATCTTGTTGTCCGGCGGCACGTCCCCTGCGGCGATGATGAGGCTGTAGATAGGTGAGTGTGCTCGACGACGAGTGACGACAAAGGCTGCCGCACGCGCGCGCCTCTCGCCCAGCCCTCGGCGTTGAGCAGGACGTCGAGGCCTTTCCCGTGCGCCATGTGGCGTGGATGGCAAGCGGGACGGCGCTGTGCTCATCCAGAGTCCCGGTAGGCCGTCGCGTGCTGTAAGCTGGTCGATCGCCGTCGACCTCGACTGTGCCAAGCTACAGCTTGACGACGAGGAGAGGTGCCGACGAAAATGCCCCACGTGCTCGAGGGGGCTGGCGTCTTCGCGGCGAGCTGACTCATGGAAACGAAAAGCGAGGGTGGCGGAGCCGATAAGCCAGAGATCTACCGACGCTGCGAGCGCCCTGTCGAGCGGGAGCCGGCCGACGAGGACGAGGCCGGTGAGCTTCTATGTGCTGTCCCAGCCCCCTCGTAATCGACGACGAGGGAAAGAAGATGCATGCATCGGGGAGCAACATAACCTCCACGGAAGCATACTGTAGAGAATTGGATGGAGGCGCAAACACCGCACACACCGATAGGTGGGGATGGCTGGTTTATATAGCCGGGCAATGTGCCGGGTTAGGAATGTACAGGTAGTCCATGATTAAAGGAGCTAATCTAGGGATTACAATTATACACAATATCTCTAATACCCGCCCGCAGTCGCAGCGGGAGGACTACGGACGCAAAGACTGGACCTAAAGTCATTGAAAAGCTGTACAGGAAGACCCTTGGTCATGATGTCAGCGAACTGGTGTGATGAGGGCACATGGAGTACCCGAACGAGGCCGAGCGATACCTTCTCGCGAACGAAATGGATGTCGATCTCGACGTGCTTGGTGCGACGATGTTGAACTGGATTTGATGACATGTAGACGGCACTGACATTGTCGCAGTATACCACCGTGACGGAGGAGATGTGTACGTGAAGCTCCTGAAGTAGTTGCCGTAGCCAGCAGCACTCTGCAACGGCATGGGCAACGGCGCGGTACTCGGCCTCGGCGCTGGACCGAGACACTGTGGTCTGGCGTTTGGATGACCAGGACACGAGATTGTCGCCGAGGTAGACACAGAAGCCCGAGGTTGAGCGGCGGGAGTCGGGGCAGCCCGCCCAATCGGCGTCGGAATAGGCGGTGACGGAGGTGGCCGGAGAGGTACCGAGGTGCAGACCGGCGTCGATGGTGCCCTTCACATAGCGCAGGATGCGCTTAATGAGGGCGAGATGGGGCTCCCTTGGATCATGCATGAAGAGGCAGACTTGCTGGATGGCGTAGGCGAGGTCGGGCCGTGTCAGCGTGAGGTACTGTAAGGCGCCCGCGAGACTCCTGTACTCAGACGGGTCGGACACCGGCGCACCCTCGACGGCGGACAGCTTGGCATGGGTGTCGACTGACGTCGATGTGGGGTGACACTCAGCCATGCCAGCGCGCCGGAGGAGCTCCACAGCGTACTGGCGCTGGGATAGGACGAGGCCATCGGGCGAGCGCACGACGGAGATGCCGAGGAAGAAGTGCAGCGCACCGAGGTCCGTCATGGCGAACTCCGAGTGGAGGGAGTCGGTGATGTGTCGAAGGAGAGCTGGCGTCGAGGCGGTGAGCACAATGTCGTCGACGTACAGCAGCAGGTAGGCGATGGAGTCTCCATCTTTGTAAACAAAGAGGGACGTGTCGGAGGCGGAAGGGACGAAGCCGAGGCGACGGATGTATGTCGCAAACCGCTGGTACCAAGCTCGGGGCGCCTGCTTCAGGCCGTAGAGGGACTTCCGGAGGAGACACACATGGTCCGGAGCCGAGGGGTCGACGAAGCCTGCAGGCTACTGACAGTACACTGTTTCATCAAGATTACCGTGAAGGAAGGCGTTCTTGACGTCGAGCTGGTGGATGGGCCGGGCACGGGAAGCAGCAATGCTGAGGACGGTCCATATGGTGGCCGGCTTGACCACCGGGCTGAAGGTCTCGTCGTAGTCGATGCCGTGTTGCTGGGAGTAGCCCCGCACGACCCACCGCGCCTTGTGCCGAGCAAGGGAGCCATCGGAGTGGTGCTTGTGCTTGTAGACCCATTTGCCGGTGACGACATTGGCGCCTGGAGGTCGAGGAATGAGTGTCCACGTGTCTTTGTCAACGAGTGCCTTGTATTCGTCCACCATGGCGGCACGCCAATTGGGATCAGCCAAGGCAGCCCTGTAGTTGCCCGGGACGGGTGAAGCCGATGTGTGTACAGCAGACAGGTTCAGCTTGTCGATGGGCTTGGCGATGCCGTGTCGTGCGCGCGTGGCCATCTCATGAGGGCCAGGCGCGGGACGAGGAACCGCGGACGGCACCGTCGGCGGAGCAGGTGCGCGCGTCCTGGTGCGCGCCGTGGTGCGCGACGGCGCGCTCGCCGTGCGTGGCCTGAGAACCCGCGCCGGGGTCCGAGGAGGCCGGGGCGGGCTGCCGAGACGATCCGTCTCGAGGCAGCACGCCCGAGGATGGTGGCTCGACGTCGCCGGGGGACGGAGCGACCACCGGAGATGGAGCAGGCGGGTGCTTGACGTCACGATGGGACGGAGCAGCCGCGGAGGAGGGAGCCAACACGGGTGGCTGGAGCTCGTCATCGTCGCCGCTGAGGAAGTCCAAGGTAGCTGGACTTGATGGAGTAGTACAAGCTGCAAAAGGGAACACCGTCTCGTCGAAGACAACATGACGTGAGATAATTATCCTCTTGGTAGCTATGTCAAGGCACCGATAACCCTTGTGTGCGCTGGGGTATCCCAAGAATACGCAGGCGGTGGAGCGAGGCGCAAGCTTATGTTGGGATGTAGCGGTGAGGTTCGGGTAACAGAGGCACCCGAAGACGCGCAAGTGATCGTAGGTTGGTGGCTTGTTGTACAAGAGTTCAAAGGGAATGGCATGCGCGATGGACAAGGAAGGACGGCGATTGAGGATGTGAGTGGCGGCGGAAAGAGCTTCGGCCCAGTAGTGCGGCTGCATGTGTGCATGGAGCAGAAGGCAGCGGACTAGGTTGTTTAGTGTACGTATCATGCGTTCGGATTTGCCGTTTTGAGGGGACGTATAGGGGCAGGAGAGGCGCATTGTTGTGCCACGGGAAGAGAGGAAGGTGGTGAGAGTGTGGTTAATAAACTCGGTACCGTTGTCTGCCTGAAAGGATTTGGGCGATAGACCAAACTGCGTGTGCACGAAGGCAAAGAAATCGATGATGTGCTGCGCGACCTCGGACTTTTTGTGTAAAGGAAATGTCCAGCAAAAGTGGGTGAAATCGTCAACAACCACGAGATAATACATGTAGTCGGAGGTGCTGGGGACTGGAGAAGTCCAAACATCATAGTGAATAAGATCAAAAGGTGCAGTGGTACGCGACAATGAACGAGTAAATGGTAACCGAGTATGTTTTCCAACTTGACACGAATGACATAGACCTCGAGTTTGCTTATTACATGAAATAAGGGACTTTTTATTCAAAGTATCAAGGGCTTCGTGACTGGGATGACCGAGGCGGGTGTGCCATATGGTGGAGGAGGTGGCGACAAGGGCGTGTGCAGCGACGGTTTGAGCATCGGCGGAGCTGAGGGTGTAGAGGTCGCCCGAGCTATTGCAGCGAAGAATCACGCGCCGAGTCCGGAGGTCCTTGATAAAGAAACCAAAAGGGTCAAACTCGATAGAACAAAGGTTGTCCCTTGTGAATTGTCGGACGGAGAGAAGGTTCCGAACGAGGGATGGGACAATTAAAACATTGTTCAAGGTGAAAGTAGATGAAGGAGTGTGAAGTGCGGAGGTGCCACGGGCGGTGATGGGTATGCGAGCACCGTTACCGACCGTGATGTCCGTGGAGAGTGGGGGTAGGCGGAAGAGGTGGATACCTTCCTGAGAAAACATGTGAGAGGAGGCGCCGGAGTCGACAACCCATGCATCCGAGGTCGGGAGGGCGAGTTGGTTCAAAGCGGCGACAAGGGCCGCCGGATCCCACTGTGGTACAGCGCTGGAGGACTGCGCAGGAGCAAAGGCCGTGTGGGCCTAGGGATAGGGCCCAAGCACGCCTTGCGTCGAGGTACGCTGCTGCTGGGCCGCCTGTTGAGCGACGCCGGGGAGGGCATAAGGGTTGAAGCAGACCCAAGGCCCTGCCGGCTGAGGTGCGCCCTGTGGTGGACGTGGAGCGCCGCCGCGGCGACGCTGGTTCCTGTCGTTGTGCCCGCGGTTGCCTTGCGGAGGAGGACGGTAGCCCGAGGAGGAGGCGAACTGCTGGGGAGCAGCACGGGGTGCCGGCGCAGGTGTGTTGAAGCCCGTGGCAGAGGAGGGAGCGCCGCGGCAGCCGCCGGGGTCGCACTGGGAGGCGACGAGGGCAGTGTTGGCGATGTTCCGTTGCTCGTTGGCGAGGCGTTGCTCCTTGAGAGACAGCGAGGAACGTGCCTTGGCGAAGTCGGGGAACGGGGATATCTCGGGAGGTTGTCCGCGGTCCCGGAGAACTTGGGGTTGATGCCGCGCAGGATGTTGAGGACGAGCTGAGATTCGGACACGCCGTGACCGGCGTCCTGAAGGGCGTCGGCGAGCTCCTTCATCTTCTGGCAGTAGTCATCGACGCATAAGTCGCCCTGCACCATGGAGTGGAATTGGTTGCTGATGAAGATGGCCCGAGATTCCTTATTGGCGGTGAAGAGATTGGCAATGGCTTTGTAAAGGGCGTTGGCATCTTGGTCGTTCTCCGCGGTGAGGCCGAGGACATCATCGGAGACGGAGCAGAGGAGCCAACTCCGGACGGAGCAGTCAGCTTGGAGCCAGACGGGGTCGTTGGGGCGCGGCGCGGAGCCATCGATGTGCGCCATCAACCCGAACTTCCCACACATGGTGCGGAAGAAGGACGACCAGCGGGCGAAGTTGGGCTTCTTCAACTCGAGCGTGATGGGGACGTGCGTCTTCACGTTGACGGTGCAGTAGGGGTTGAGGAAGATCGCCGGGGCCGAGGCAGCGACGACATCGGTGGTTGCAGGGGAGGAGGCCGAGGCAGATGGGGATCCCTCGGGGAGCGACATGTCGTCGTTGTGAGGAGAGGCGGCGGCGCTGGAGATGAGCGCGGTGGCGGCTAGGGTTTTGGTGGGTGTTGGCTAGGGGAGAGGCCGCGGAGGGGATCGGAGATCGTCTGATACCATGTAGAGAATTGGATGGAGGCGCAAACACCGCACACACCGATAGGTGGGGGTGGCTGGTTTATATAGCCGGGCAATATGCCGGGTTAGGAATGTACAGATAGTCCATGATTACAGGAGCTAATCTAGGGATTACAATTATACACAATATCTCTAATACATACCATATCTGCTCGCGCAAACGGCTGCTCATTTTGCGTCTGCTCCTTGCCAACACGACGGCTTCGGCGAATCCCTTCGCCAAAACTATTGCTACAGCATAACTAATCAGCTAATAATCTCAATCTCTCCAAAGATACTATTAGACGTCTTCATGTATGCTCGTTTTGCTCTGAGTAAGCTAAGTGCGATCACTCCATTTTATTTGGTGAACAAATTGAATTGCTAGTTAGTATAGGTAGGTACGTAGGCAGGTGCCGGACAACGTGTACTATTCGGTACGTGTGCATGGGGCATGCATGCATTCCATGTCAACGTGTACTCTTCGGTTTGGAGCTAACTATACCAAGCTTGGCGTTGCTTATTTTACAATTAGCGATCAGCTAGCAGTCGCGAGCCAGATCGAGGAAGCTTTGTTATCTAAACGAACTCAAATGTCAGCTGATCGGCACGTTAAGGAGGGCAAATCTTGAATCGGCCCATAGGTTTTTGCAAGCAGCTGATCGATCGACGTTCTGCATACATGCATCCGTCAGGTGTGGTATTAATAGCAGCATGCAAATTGGGGATCCATGCTTCGGCTAGCCAATTAGGCACAAGGTTGGTCGAAATTTGGCCAAATCGGCACGACAAGCGGATGGGCCGCCCCCGTGCATTCAGGCATTCAGCTGGGTGCGCCGAGGCTGGCCATCGTAACCTGCAACTCGATGCATATATAGCATAGCGCGCCGCCGCCGCATGATGATCAGCATCAGCATTGCAACTGCCCGGTCGACACGCCACAGTGTACTACATGCGTGATCTGCAACTGCCTGATCGTTCCATGCATGTCTCACGCCTCTCTGTTTCGACGATCGAAATTCTTGCGCTTGCGCTCGAGCGCCAGTGGTGTGCCACTGCCCTGCCATCGGTGGGTCCAGGGCTGGGCCCCATACGTATCTTTCTTGCCAAGCCATCCCATCCATCCAGCAACCAACATCCACCCCGCGCGGCCGCGCCCCGGACCGGTCCCTTCCGTCGCGCGTGCACGACCGAGCGGCCGAGGCGCGGAGCCCTTCGCGCCGTGGCGATGAGCAGCTGACGTGCGGGCCCAGCGCTGGCATGGAACTGCGGCGTGAAAGGAACGGCGGGGATCTCGGTCCCACGCACCACATCATCTCTCCTTCCCAGACGAGATATTCCCCTCGTCGACGTACTTGCGGTGCAGCGTCCCCACCTGTCATCGTCCGAGCTGCGCCCCCAGCATTTCTAACCACCACACGCTAATCACCTAGCTCGTGTGCTAATGGAGAACTAACCTTCCCTTAATTACCACTGCCGGCTAATCACGCTGAAGAAGCTTCACGACGCCGAGCGCCTGGCCGCAACCTCCTCTCCCTCCCCTCCTCGCCGCCTGCGCTTGGCACCGCCGCACCAAAGCCCCCCTCCGCAAATCCAACGCAGCAGCTAGCTCCCGATCCCCACCCCAGCCGCCGCCTCCTGACCGACGCCATGGACGGCCTAACCCCAGCGATCTCCGGTTCCCGTCTCCTCCTCCTCGACCCCGCCATGGGGTTCGGCCCCTCCCGCCTCGTCATGGCGCCCATCGCCGTCGCCGGGGCTCGGCTCCCTGCCGGAGTCCACGCCGTCGAGGGTATCGTGTTGCCCGCGTCGATCACGGGAGCACGCTTCGGCTCCGAGTTTCCGCTCTCCACCACCTCCGCGCGCCGCTCGTCCGTGCTCGTGGGTGCGCTGCCCACGGGCGGCCGCGCCACCGGCTTCCTCGTCGCGCCTGCCGCCGCCGGAGCGGGGACCAGTCTCAACTCGGCCATCGCGGCCGCCATCGGAGGATCGTCGTCGACCACGGGCCGCCGCGGTGTCGTCGCGATTGGAGCGGTGCCCAGAGACTTCGACCCCGACGACGACGACGACTACGACTACGTCGGCGCCAGCAAGCTCGCCCAACTCTCCGACGAAGTTCTCCGCTCGAAGAAGCACATCACGGCCAGCTGGTTGAAGCTGGCGCGGCTTCAGACCCACCTTCGAGGTGGCCTTCGACGCGGTTACTGCGTGCCGCGCCCGGCCTTGTCCCTCACCGCGCCTCTTCCCTCGTTCGATCGATTGGCCTAGTTTTCGTCTCTTCCTAGCGCTCGCTTCGTCCTCAGTGTGGATCGTGCGTATGTGTGTGCAGGACGTTCTCAAGTCAGGCAGAGACCTGAGGCGTGTGCTGGACGCCATCGGGGAGATCGATCTCACCGCGCCCAGCCGTCCCTTTGCCTATGAGTTGTGCCACGATCGGATCAGCGGCATCATCGGTGGGGAGATGCTAGGCAAGCTGCTCGCGGCGCTCACCCCCGAGGATGACGACCCGTTTGGGTGGAGTGCTCTTGCCGCCCGGAGCGTGATCGAGGGCATCGAGGACCTCATGGTACGTATGGCTCCACCTCGCCTCCCCTCTAATCTATCTCTCTCCGTAGCGCAGCAGGATGGAAATGACGGTTGCATTTGTTTGCCTGCGGTGAAATTTTGGCCCTGTAGAATTTCGGTGTAATGTAGAGGGATGTATGATGATCGATGATTTGGGTATAGTTTTTGGACTGATAAATACCGGCTAATTGGGAAGCTCACGCTATTTGGGCCTGTTGATTTCAATTTGCGACATTGCAGATAATTTTCGTGTCAAAAGGGCCATATTGTCTGCTTGGGAATGAACTCATTTCAGACTGGACATTGTCAAAGAATCCAGTTTATAGTTATTTATCCTGCCACTCGGATTGTCTTTTCCATATGTGTGGTATTTTTTTTAGCGAAATTATATTTTCTCACCTAATTTTCAGCTGGCGCCCAAACCATAGTACTCCTATTACATTTGAAACAAAATCATCTGATTCATTCTAGGCACACGGTTCTAAATACATGGTTGGCTAGCCAACCCTTATGATTTTACTACTAATGTCAGACATTTTGTGTTATATATTTATGCAACTTTTTTTACTGAAACCATGAAGCTTTTTTCATGCTGTCTGATCTATTTGGTTATCAGCTAATAACGACACATACTTGGGCAAAATCATTATTGATAGTTGACACACAATTAGCCGAAATTTGGCTAGATTGACTCATTTTGGAATGCGTGCCTGTTTATCACGACTCACATACCATGCTTCGTTTCTTTCATTAGGCTGTGCTCCTTGGTCTGCTACACCAATTTCCAAACCTACCAGTCTGCAGTTCTTGCCCCGTGATCCTGAATCAGGTATGATAGCAAATTTGCTAATTGGGACCTAGGCTAGCTGATGTAATAAAGGACTAACGTTTGCAAGTTCTTTTTTGCACATTTCCAGTGCCCGAAAGTTGTGTGTGACCTCAGTACCATAATCGAATCCACGAAGTTTATAAGGTACAGAGTACATTACTGGCAGTCAACCCAATCTCCGTGCATTAGCTACAGTAATTAATCGATATATACTTTATATTGCTGTTGAATTGCAGGCCACAGAACAGCATCAGGTACCGGTTGGTCGAAGCGCATGCTCTGGCGCTGTAGCATGCTTGTGCTATCGCAGTCGATGCGTACGAGGAGGCTTTACAGAAAGTATCTTTACAGCAGCTGAGGAACAGACGTATCACGCCATTTGAGCAGGATACGGTGGTCATGGAGTCATCACCGCTATCGGCGTGGATGATACTGAGAAGGTGTACGAGCTTCTGATGGACGTGGCCGCGGAAGTCAAGACAAGAGCTTCCGCAGGGGCCGGTTAGTATTCGACTTTCTTCTGAAGGAGGTGGCAGTGGAGGTTCTAAGACAAGAGCTTACCCAGGGAGCGGTTAGCCACGTGGACATTTACTGCTGAGATACTCTTAACAAACATCCTTTTGTGCACTGTTACAGTTGATTGGTTAATTGATTTCGTGCTAATCTCTGTTTTTGCGTCATCCACCCTGTTCGGCAGGCTGCAGCTGCGGCTGCAGAAAAATAACTGCGAACACTGTAGCTGCTGCTGCTGCAAAACAGCTACTGCAAAGCAGCGAGGCGAACAGGGTAGATTACGTGGCAAAAGAACAAACATCCTTTTCTGCTGCTGTACGCCTTCGAATGACATCTCCCATTCAAACAACCACAGGAGTGGTGCACAACCTCTGTGCCATACTGCAGTAGAGGCTTGCTTTTCTTTTCATAGGTGCAGAGCAGTAGAGGTAATGTGGAAAACACATTTTTGGATCCTGACACCAACCTCACCGAGCAAGATTCAGAATCAGAGGCACCAGATCTTTGGATCCATGGCGAACTCTGCACTGGCGACGACTTTGGCATTCTCACGGTTTCCATTCCCATTCTCACGGTCCATATGGCCATATGGACGAGGCTCAACAACGACTACATTAGGGACACACAAATGGGCCCATGCAAATACCTTCATCGTCTTTTGTTGCATTACGCGAGTACAAGATAACGTGCACTTTTATTTGAAGTCTCATTTCTTAAACTTTCCATGTTAGACTGTTAAATACCAGTACACTACCTTAACTATAAGTAACTTTTAGAGCTGATTCATTGGATTGCTGCAAACATAGTTGGCAGACTTGAATCATCACACTACTCAACGTCAAACTGGGAGAACTTCAACGGGTTTTCCACGGTTTGATGTTTGGCAAGCCAATCGACCAACATCTTCATTACTTCATCGCTGCGAGATTTAAATTCCTGAGTTGCCTTTTCACTTTCATCCTCGCTGTTAACCTGCTTCGGTAGATTTTAGAGAAAAAAAAGATCAATAAAAGCTCAACCTATGCAAATACCAAGGTAAATCGTTTATCATAAAATGTTTGTCTAACTTGTCCATGTACAGAAGCTTGTTAAAATTGTAATTAGTCACTCGGTTATCAAATTTCCAAAGATTATATCTACTCTACAAATTCACACAATGTAAAGAAGATATCTCCCAAATCCATTTCATTACAAGTATAAAAAAAAAACTCTATCATAATATTAATTTTTAAAGCAAGTGACTCATACTGAAATTTCCATCGTGCCACATTCGTGGCGAAACATAATTAACACTGTAAGACAAAAGTTAACCAAGACTAGAAATCAAATGTTGCAGGAAAAGGCCCGCCAAAACCAAGATAAATGCTTGTGTTGCATCGCTCAAATATACATCTTAAGATATTTGTTATGATAAGAGAAATTCAGAGTGGGAGTCCACTGCAAATGTGCCAGCTAAGATGGAAATTTCATCGCAATTGGACAAGGAAAATTGGATAAAGCATGCTTATTGTGTTTCATTGCCACCAGTGTTGTTGACGACACATTACATGAACTTGCTTCATTTCAGTTAAGTTCGTTCTCAAGCATGCTGTTCTAGCTAGTTATCTTGTTCCAAAACATAATAAACTACAAATGGCAGTCCTGATAAATGCATTTATGAACCCTGCATGTGCAATGAAAACCGTACCTCAACCGAATGTGTTCTGGAAGAGCCTGTATTGATGTAACGAAAGGATGGGAAACTTTGAAACTTTTTGTTATCGAAAGATGCATTTTTTGCGAAGTCTGAAGCTGCTTTGAGTAGTTGTTGAACAATTACATATACAGCGAAAAATCGTTGGCAGGGATCCTGCTTCTGTAATAACAATCTGTGTTAGGCATATAGAAACTAATTAACAAAAATATGTTTCAAGAACATGAATCATCTTATGGTGTTGTACCTGAATACTATAACAAGTAAAAGGATTTCTTCGTATGGTTGTAAGCTTACTCAGATCTGAAACATGCTTATCCAGAAGTGAAAAACTTTCACTAACTCTATCATTCGGTGTCAAGAATCTGAAAGCAGTCCAATAACTAATCTCTCGTTTAATAGTAGAAATATCAATGGCAATGTCGCCGATAATCATATTCCCGAAATTGATAACAGCATTTTGTAATAGATGCGAACCATCATTGGACGACCTGCTATAGTTCCAGATCAAATAGAATAATGTTAAAGTAGACAAACAAGTATCTGAAAAAATTACATTTATAAAATAATTTGTGAGTAATCAAAGTACTCAGATACAAGCTGATATTGATTTTGTAAGAAATATGAAAGTATAAATAATATTCTTAACTTGAAAGAGTAGAAACATCGGTTCAGTACAATGGAATACGTGATGCAATAGTTAAGACTATGACATACACTGACCAGTCTGCTAACAACTATTGGAAAGTATACTGACATAATGTGGTTTTATGGTTTTTTATGAGATTTAACAGATATAGTTGTGGTAGATGATAACCTTTTAATTTATTTGTTTCCATAAGATATTTGACCAATATACAAGCATGTGTAAGCAGTCCGCCATGAGAGTCTTTGAATAATCAAGCGACAGAATTTCCCCAAAAGCTAAATAATATTTATAGGTGGAAACCTACAAATATAAGGGGATAAAACAGGAGATTTATCCACATTTTAACACTCAAGTAAATAAATACATATTCATCTTCTTCTTTTTTAAGTGGTTCTTTGTTTCCATGATACATGCAAACCATATTCTAAACATATAATCTATGTTTGTACATGTAAAATGACATTTTGAGATCTAACTGATTTTAATCATATACTCTTGTGACAAACATGAACACTAAGAAAAGCAACAAACATGCATAGAACATGGAATAGCCTAAAAGCTCAAATGCACATTCGAAACAACCAAGAAAGCAATATAGCAATATAATGGAGATGACTAGAAGTGCATTTTTTCTTGGAAAAGTAACAAATTTATGTGTGACATGCATATTTCTCCTTAACATGAGATCAACCTATGAAAGGTTCTATGAAAGGTCAACTGTCATATGGAAGAAAGCAAATCGCACCTGTCTAGACAACTATCAGCACTGCACAAATGAAGGGCAATGAATAGTGTAGAGTCAATCTTATTTTTGCAGCTGCGAAGTCGCGATACATCCCTTTCCAGCTGTTCACATCAAATATAATACTATCACATCAGGGTTTTCCTCATGCATGGAAGATAACAATATGGAATATTTATTGTTGACATATGCAATATATAACTCAAGTGTGGTAAACTTTTGTGTTCAATATATATCGTGGGAAAATTATCCCAGATCATTTTTTAGTAGAGATGTGAGATTATTAGGCTTACACGTGTTTATGTATTTACAGTTTATGAAACCTGAAAGGATGCACCTAATTGGCACCAAAATGTGCCTAACGAGGAGCTGGGTTGAAGCAGGCACATGGTTATATGTAATTTAAAATACTATTTGAGTTTCTATAACTTTAAACATCTGGAAATGTCATTAGGGCAGTACAGAAATATGCTTTGAGTCTTCCATTTGCCACGACTAGTAAAACAGCATTCAAAGTTTCACTAGACATGCGAAATTACCAGCTCAACTTTTGACAATATCAATTCGCCAAGTAGAATCCAGTCAGTACGGCGAAATAGGAGAGGCACAACAAATCCCCAATTTCTTAGTGCTAGCAAAACCAGCTCAACCTATAATATTCATAGTGACCTAAAATTAGAGGTTATCCTGCATAAAGTTAGCACTGAACAGAAAACTCTTATTGCAGTTGTCAGAACTTTAGAAAAAAGTTAAATACATTGTTCATGAACCGTGTTATAAAATATAGTAGCATCTTTCACTTTGTGATTACTCAACAATTCATCATAATGTATACAGAACATTAAAGAAAAAAAAGAAATATTCTTAAAGAACAATTAATCTCTGATTTATGTATATTCAATTCTATCTTCTATGGAGAATCAGGAGATGGATATAATCACAATTGTTGGTTTGCACATGGCAAAAGGTTGCACTTGAGGATACTTGATAAGCAACCCACTATTCTGGCCCTCTACAATTACATAACATTAATTCATAAAACGGGCATCCTGTTTGAAAAGGCCTATCAAATCACCTATAATTTATTTCCACATTACTGAATTATTTATGAAGAGTGGGGAAATTATCTCCTTATAGTCATAAGTCTACAAATATTCTTTTCAGATAATGTGAATAATGATGAAAATCAGATAAACGAAATTCTACAAGCTAGCATTCCAAACAATTTTTTTGACCAAAATGTGAAATTCCATGTCTTTATCACAGTAGTGACCTAAATGTAGAGCATAAAATTAAATTTTGATAATGGAATGAAATAATCAGCAGTGCAGGAAACAGAAGTTCACAGAGACAAAGAAACAAGTTTTACGAGAATAGCTGCATAGGTAAACCTGAAGCTGTTCTATTTGAGTAGCTATTGTATCTACAGAGTCGTGGAACCATAATCGGAGGATTGTTAGCTTTTGAACATATTGACTAATCGTTGCATCAAGCTTTCTTGCCGGTTCCCCAACTCTTTCAACAAGTGCCTCAACAATATTAATTACTTCGTACATCCTTATTTTCTCTCCATCCAAACCTTTCGTTGGCAATATCATCCTCTATTCTTTCAAGACCACGTAGAATGTCATCTCGGTTATAACAAGATATGAAACCCTGGGAAAATGTAGAATCATAAGAAAAAAAAAGATTTTTTCTGGAACCAAAAGCCTTATTCAATGCCCTGGTTATAATAAATTAATAGGAAATACTACAAGAAATGAAATTTCAGTGAGTGAATTTCCAAATATATGATATGATTTTGGTATTATACATGATATAAGTCTAATTCATTCATGAAAAAACGGTGGAAGTACTATTACTGAATGGAAGTAGATCTATTGAAACATTAACCATCACGGATAAAAGAAATTAAATCGTTATTTCCTTATTCAAGGAATAGGCGCATAGCATAGAGAAAAAAATGTCACCTTACAAGGTATCAACGAAAAGTGTCAAGAGAATACCAGCTCCATGATCATATTGGTGTTTTCTTTGCAGGCGATTATAACAAACTTGTAGTACTGTATGATTCCGTCCACAAAATTTCTAGCACACTGCTGAAGAACATTTTCATGTTGCTCACGTTATCTCCTGCTGCTGTGATTAAACCATATCATGCAGTAAATTCATGACACGAAAAAAGGCTTCAAGCAGTTGAATGCGTGCCATAGTAGGCTAATGTTGTCAGATGGCCTTACAAAAACTTAAATTAAACTTGCTTTTACAATATGGCTTGTTGCCTATTATGCATGCTTATAATGTTCAATATTTAAAACATGAAAAATCAAGAAATGCGAGGGAACATAATTTTGAGGTAGTAGAATATATTGGTCTGTGCAATTACAGACCTAACATGTCAAAAACAAATGTGCATATGAAAATTCAAGTATAAGAAACCTAGTAAAATTCAATGTTAACCTTTCATGGTTGTAGCGCAATGCACTAATTTAGAAAAAAATATGAAAATAGATCAAAATGGTACCAGTGGATGGCGTGGCCTCAACGTGTTGAGGACGTCAATGTAAGAAGTTGGTGCCTGAGGATCAATAAAATTTTCATTACTGAAAAACGGTTTGCGACTTAGCGGAATCCGGTCCGGCTCCTGTATGATTATGTTATAACACAGTTAGTAAAGTTTTGGTGCAGAGTATAAGAAAACAAGAAGTCCCACTCATGAAAAGTCTTATGTGTACATCTTATTGTCAGAATATATATCAAGACAAAAAGGAAATGAATAGCTTAAAAAACACCCAAAAAAAATGAAGAATACTCCCTCTGATTTTTTTTATGACGTTCAGACAAGAACCATAAAGCAAATTTGAAGTAAAAGCTTTGTCTGAACGTCAAATATCTATTCTGACAATTAACATAGGGGAAGCGAATATAGTACAATCAGATGGTTTATTAAAACAACATTATCAGTAATGATAACAGAGGCAATAGATAGAATATATCACAGATGACTTGGTAAAAGCAGCTTTGTCAGTAATGCAGATGATCAAATAATCTCAATGATTTTATCAGAAAAAGCACAGAGACTGTCCGAGAGATCAGTAACTCCCGCTACGTACCTGAGCTTTCAACCTTCTGTGCCCTCTGTCGCCGTCTGCGCTCCAGGCTAGAGACTGAAAGACGCCGCCGCGCTGCTGCAGAGGATGAAAGCGGACGGAGTTGGCGCTCCGCGGCTTCCGTGCAGAGAGAAGGTCTGCGGGCAGCCAGCAAGCCCTTGCAGGGTCCCCTTCACCGGCGCTGCCACCATCGAGTATCCCCTCACCTCCATGGATTAAGGGTGTTCAGCTGCATTACCAGGAGGAAGAGAAAAACAAAACGCTTTTAAAACAAGACAGACGAGCACAGGCGGAATTCGATGCACGAATCGCTGGAGGGACGTGCAGCGCGCACCTCGTAGCGTAATTATCAAAAGCGTGCTTGCTCAGACGGAGCGAGGAGGCAGAGGAGGAGAACCCCGGCGAAGGATGCGGCAGGTGGCGGCGGACAGTCGCCGAGGAACCCCAAACCCGGCAAGAACCCTTCCCCGTCCCTCGTCGTGCTGTACTAATACGAGCCGGGGCACGCGATGGGCGTATGTATCTACAGAGTATTGGGCCACGGCATACCGTGGAGATTTCGCCCATAGGCCCAGCCCAGCCTAGAATTTCGGAGAAAAAAAAAGAAAGAAAAAGGAACCGATGAACAACATCATGTGTTAAACATCAAGCATGAGACTCTGATCTTGTCGTTGACATTGAAACATGGTCCTCCGTGACTAAAGTAGATTTTTCACTCTCTTTTTTATCATAGTAAAAGTTAAACTCGAAGATTATGAAGAGGAACGTAGACATTGAAATCTCATTTGAGCTTGTGTGAGCGTGTAAGCTGCTTTTGTACGTGGTGAGCAACTGAGCATTGCATAAGTGTAGTAGCGAGCGGTAACCATGGATTCACCTCCTGGGTGTAAGGTTAGTTTACCTAATGCTCTATCCCCTGCACCTAAATCCGCAACTGTTCCAGTCAAAGGCCGGCCTTTCTTGCGACGCATGTGGAATCAGTGAGCTACCACTGCACCAACTGCCCCTCGTCTCGCTTAACGCATCTCCCACGCTTCCACAAACCCCGCCGGCGCCGGGCACTGCTCTGCCTCCGCTTCCTACGTACGAACGTCTGGTTGATTTTATCTTACTGACTAATTATTGTTCTCTTGTAGATGTGTCTAGATAGCTTCAGATGCTTCGATAAACCAGACGTTTACCTAATGCTTCGAGGGGCCGAGACGGTACGCCAAGTTAACAATGTGTCGCTTCCTCAAACAAGTTAACAATGTGTCGCTTCTTCAAACAAGTTAACAATGCATCCAGCGTGTCTAGTTGATCCATCGAAGCCCCTTTGATCCGTGAGGGGTGGGATCTCTTCTTTCAAGCACCGGTCGAGGAGGCGAAAGCTGCTCATCGATTCGTCGCGAAGGCGGTTTGGTAACCGTGTTGCAAGCAAGAAGATGCAGGAGGCGTCGTCGTCTCCGATCCCGGCGCTGAGCAATGGGTACCAGCCTCTCCAGTCGATATACCTTGGGTTCTTGGTGATATGGGCGGCCTCCGGATTCTCCTGGGCCTTCACCTCCTGGAGGAACCGCCATTTTTCAGGTTACGTTTTACAACCTTTTTGTCCATGAATTTCCATTTGGTTTCTGTTTCTCTGTTCGCTTCTTCAAGTCTCTTTCATTTCACCGATTTTATTATGGCATGTTCCGATGAACATTCTGGTGATCAAAGTAGATTCCCCTCCCCCCCCCCCCCCCCCAGTTTCACTTTGTTTTCGTGTGTGGTTCCTTCTTCCTGGTTTCACTGAAGTTCAGAGTTTTTGGTTTGAATAAGCATAGAAATTTATGCAGATGAATTAGGAACGCCTGAATTGTTAGTGTTAATTCTGTTTCCTTCGGACATGCGAATAACCTTCAGTGGATCCTGGGCCCTGGCTCTGGTCCCATTGATCAAAGCTCTCCAAATGGCACTCTCATTCTTCTTCTGGTGAGCAGTCTAATGCCTTCGATAGTTTCACATTACTGTAAACTAGGCCTGCTCCAGATCTTTCTTGTGAAATGGTAGAGAAATGTACCGAATCACGATGCTGCGCGTGCAGGTACTCATGCGTGCACCTTCAGACGTGCTCGCTGTGGATGTCCTTCGGCGCGTACGTGACGAGGATCCTCTTCCAGACGGCCTCCTTCGTCTCCTTCATGCTCATCTCGCACGGCTACTGCATCATGTGCGAGCGCCTGTCTATCCAGGAGAGGCGAATCACGGCCGTTCTGGGTTGCCTGTTGTACCTGAGCCTCATCGGCTACAAGGCCGCAGTTCCTTATTTCACCGTAAGTCCTCACTGAACCTAAAGCAATGTGAGATTTCAGCAAAAGGCATTTTGTCTGAATTCATGCAGTGGAGTTAGCTGGGTCTAATGTGCAACCTGAAACAGGTCTTTCTTCTGATCAATTACTTCGCATCCTTTTACATCATATTCCGGCGCACGTCGCAAAATCTGATAGTCCTACAGGAGCAGCTCAGCTTCGTAGACGAGGAAGACATACACTCGCTCCATGGCACATTGAACATGAAGTACACAATGTTCAAGTACGCGGTTCTTCCAACTGCTTTCATTCCCGATTGACTCTTCGAAGCATTTTATTGATCCAATACTCCTAAAACTGCCATGTTCTTAGCTTTGCCTCTTCTTTTTTTTGTCCGGAGATTTCAGGGCACAATGCAGGTGGCAGCAGTGGCATTCATCATGGTATGATTTGGCCCGCACCACTGTCGTATGGTCAGTTTGGTTTTGCAATGTTTCTGACAGTGACTTTTTTTTCAGGTGTACATGAGGGCTGATGACACACCAGATAACTATTGGTTCCGCGTGTTGGTCCGTGAATGGGTGCAGTTCTGCATCTTCATGTACATTGGGTAAGTCAAAGTCGTGGGCTGACAGTAAACAATGCATCATATGAGCTCAAAATGGAGATAGATTCAGTTTGGTTCCAATTTTTTCAGGTGGAACTTCAGGATTCCTGAAGCATCACTTCATCTGCCGGTCGTACCTCTTATGAAATCAGCCTGGGAGATCACCATGCCTCCTATTTACAGTGTGGTAAGTCCAATGCAACTTTGTGAATTTTATAATTTCTCGTTAGTACTTCTTTATCGCCTGTTCACTTCCATTTCTTAGCTCGAAGAAAAACTTTATCACCTTACGTTCTGCAAAACAAGACTGAACATCTCACAGACTCACACTGTTTATTCTGAAAAAAACAGGAAATGGACGCGGCAGATTTCAAAGGCCTCGTCTCGGATCAATGGCACGTCGGAGTGGTAGGCACAAGTGAACTCCCCAACAAATTAATTGATGGTGTTGTTATGGCTATTTACAGGTGTCTAGATCACTACGCACATATTAATCTGACTCCTTGTAATGTTGCAGAGGACTGGTTCAGGTTGTTCTGCACAGCCGTTGCTGGTGCTGGTTCAGAATCCTAGCCCAATGGTTAGAGTTTCAAAGTTTCAGTTGGACAAGGACAGCCAGGTGTAGTCTTCAAATTGAGATGCAGAAAATGAAATAGATCAACTGGCGGCCACAAAGCCATCGGAAAGCAGTAGAGCCAGAAATTCTTCAGAATTTGATAGGACTTGGTCGACAGTTCCATGGACTGACCATCAGTAATCCGCTTATTCAGAAACGAGCCATCTGTTCCCATCTTAGAGTTTTGCTTTATTTTTCTTTTCTTTTCTGAAATACCGAAAAATGTACATATATAGAAAAGGAGAATCTGTGGATCAGATGGATCAGATGCAATTTTATCTGCCACATATTGTTTTAGGCGAAATGTGCTTCTAGTAGAGACTGAAAATTGTGACGTCGAAATCAATTTAAGTTGTTTTCATGTAACAATGCAGCACTGTGCTCATCAGCTCATGGATTTTTTTATGCTATGTGCATTGACGGACGCAGCTGGTTGGCCAGCAGGCCAGGTATTCCTGGAAATACCTAACAATTTTGCCAAATTTTTTAGTAGGTATAAGAGATGAAGACTCAGACGTTCACGTGTATTCAAAAAAAAAGAAAAACGTTTTGTACCTGTTCAGCTGATGTTCGTACATGCATGTATGCATACACTGCAACGTAACGCAACCAATTTGGAAGCCAGCCCACCGAGCCATGCGGGATGCGGCCATGGCCCAACGTGGAGCCCACCACTATTATTACTGCTATGGCCCAACGTGCAGCCCAGTCCGAGAAAGCCTCATGATGGACGAGATGGGCGCCGACGCTTTCCTCTGCGGCGGCGGCGAGCAGGAGGCCGTGGCGGCGTCGGAGGCCAATCTCAGGGAGGCGTTCCGCATATACGACGCCGACCGCAACGGGCTCATCTCCGCGCGGGGAGCTTCACCGCGTGCTGCGCCAGCTCGGGGACAAGTGCTCCTCCGTCGCCGACTGCTACTGGATGATCCCCTCCGTCGATGGCAGCGTCAGTTTGGACGAGTTCAAGAAGATGATGGGCGCCGATTTCGGCAGCGTCATTTACGACACGCACTCTACGACGAGTTACGCCAGATCGAGTGAGTTCTCCTGCTCGATCTCATTAATTTCGTTTCTTGTTGGCGAGGGGTCTAGCAAATTCTCTCGCGATCTGCCTCAAGAACGTAGACGATCATTGCTGGCCTCAAATGCATATTTTGTTGGAATTTCAAATACTCCCTTATGCATATTCCTTGTCAGTGGATTACCTGTAGTTTGCGTCTGATTTTAGCAGACGCAGCATATCGCTTTGTGTATATTTCAAATGCAAGAATTGTGAGGCGTTGATTGGATTGAAGAATCAGTAGGGATGACAAAAGTGGTTTGCAGAGCTGTCCAAACAGAGCAGGGAGACGAGCATGGGAGATAATTTGATACATTGCTGTACTCGTTGAGAGTTTGTATTTTCAGTAATAAAATTGACCATCTGTTCCGTTTGGGCATCAAGATCAATTATACAATTGCTATAATCTTTGTCATCAGTGCTGTTTGTCATATCTAGGGACGAAGGATAAGAAGCAGTGAAGCACTGGATGAACTAAACTATAATATTCGGCTATTTGTGTTTGCCCCATTTCAAAACTGCTATTATTGCGTACGAAGGATAAGAAGAACCACTGGATGTAGTAGCATTTGTCATCAAGAAGAAGCTGGTTATTCTCCTTAATTGTACCGTCCCTTCTTAGAAGAATTTTCATTTTTTTTGCAGTGCTGAAGATGTAGTGGTTGAGCAGCTCAACTTAGCTCCTACTCTTGCACTTCATAACCAGTGCTCGGGTTGAATGAATCTGGAAAATATTGCATCAGCTGTGGCCATGAAGATTGGTTTTTCACTCCTACAATAATCCCAGGTAACAGAAGTAACTATCCAGATGATTGTGTTGGTACATGTTTGAAGAAATATTATTTGGTTTACTTTGTTCTATTTTTTCTACATATAATGCCATGCGTGCTATGATAAAAGAAAAACTTTGTTGGAAAACATCAAAGGGATTTTGATTATTTTTTTTGCTTAATTTATAGGAAAGGTTTTGTGCTCATTGACTCCGCGGTTGTGATGTGCTCCGTATCTTGCATTGTTGAGCATCTGCTGAAGAAAAAATTATGTGGCCATGACCCAAGGATCTCATCAGGTGAGATTCAATTTTTCCTCTGCTGCCTCTGTTTCTATTTTTTTACAACCAGATTTAGTTAGTATTAGCACATTTCTTTGTGGAACTCTTATCCTGCTTGGTTCCTTGGTGAATCTTTTTCCGCATTTAGTAGCAGCTTGTTGTGACGCGTCGTGGAATTCTAACCTAATCCGTGCTAGATTTTCCTTAGATATACATTCAAACTTGCATTTGCGCTTGGGCATAAGATATACATTGAAATCTTGCAAATTGGAGTCTAACCACATCACGATGGATGTTTCCATTAAGGTACTACTGAGTACTGACCATAATGAGTTTTGAATGATTCTTTTGATCAATCTCATATGGAAGTGTCGTGATTCCTTTGTCCGCTTGCCTCGGTTTCAGCATTTAGATGGCAAATCGATTGATTCATCATGAACATGAAAATCAATTATCTTCTGTAGGTCCATATGACATCTGATCTAATATTGCAATTGGTATTGGCGGGGGCCACTTTATTTTTCAACAGAGCTCGTGCTGGATCTCGACTACCTCCATACCATGGCATTGTGTACTAAATCCATTCTATTCCTGTTTTGTTGTACCACCTGAAGTACTTCAAAGTTCAAACATCACATGCAGAACAAGCTCATTTCCCCCCATTCATTTGTAGTTCACAGCGACTAGAAAATTTCCATTTAGTGGTTCAGTTATTGGCAGGGTGAGGACATACTACTTTGGTTATGAATTAATCATCGGGTTTTTTCCTTCGTTTGTCTGTTGAGTTTTCTTAATATTTTAAGTATGAAGTCAAACGTTTTCAGAAAACTGTATTTGCGTTTTTTTAATTTCTCCATGTGGTGAATTGTATAGAATGATTCACATTGAGCTGTTGCTTTCGAACTAAGATGAGCTTCTCTGAAGTGTAATATAATATATATTAATGAATTATATGAGTTATTCAATGTTGACACAACACTGTTTTGGTTTAGTGCAAAAATTCTTTGGATATCCTTAGTTCTGTTTTTTTATATGACTGAGGTCACTCATCGGAGTGATAATTTGTCATTGTTGAGATGTTTATGTTACTGATCATGCCATCATATACTTTCAGGTGGGACAAAGGCACGATCATATGAAGTTCAATTGATCAAACGAACAAGTGCTTATACCTTCTTATCTTGCTGCATGGGTGTCCTGAAATAGTTGGAAATGCAAATATGATTGTCTTGTTGGATCTCCTCTATCATGGTTAATCGCGGTA
The DNA here is from genome assembly GCA_007726485.1 of Eragrostis curvula. NCBI lineage: Eukaryota > Viridiplantae > Streptophyta > Magnoliopsida > Poales > Poaceae > Eragrostis > Eragrostis curvula. The sequence goes on along the minus strand of RWGY01000009.1, from coordinate 16,872,439 downwards.
ATCAGTTTTTTCTCTTTCCAATATATTTTCTTTGTGCTCAGAAATATGTTACTATTTTAGGCTGTTGGAATCTTCGATATTTTAGGCTTCTACAGGTTTTGATATTAACTTCTCCAGCTAAGACGATGCAATTGCCTCATCCGCTGTATATGAGTCCCAATACTTAATTCACTTGTTGCTGCACAATCTCCTTCACTCTCTTTATGTACTCCTATTGGTTTTCTCCTTTTGCATGCTTGTGAAAATACTATGTTCCTGTCCACACTTTTTCTTTTAAAAAAATCCGTGTTTGTTTATATGCTTGTGGAATATTATTTGTATCTTACAGGGAAATAAGTTTTTATTATTTTGTTATGTCCATGATATTTGTTCCACCTGGATTGAAATTACAAACTGATTGATTTAAATTTCATTTGGTTATGGGTGATATGTTATTAGGGTGTTTCTTAAGGTGTTTTTCTTATCCTCTTAGAATATGTTATTAGCTTCATCATAATAAATATCATTGAGTCTTCTAGACACGTATTTGGTGTACGCACATTGGTGTTACCAGGCAACAAAATATAAACATGGTGGTAGTGACTGCACCTGGAATCATTGCAATTTAGATCTGGAAATTGATAGTTACCATAATGTATCATTTAACTCCATGTTTAAAATGGAATTTCAATTCGTGCTGTAAAATTTCTGCCAAGTGATGTATATGTTTTTATCACGCACGTGCATTGGTACTAGTGAATGTAAGTGAGATACCTAAAAGGAAAATAAGTTCTTTTTTTAGCACGGTAAACCATGACATGTATCGTTCCAAAAAAGTCATTATATGCCGTCACACTATCACCTAAGATGTGAAACACAGTCGCGTAGAACTATCCACCCTTCCTCGTGACTAAGCTAACGCCCAAGCAAATCGCTAAGGTCGTCATCCGTGACGTATGCAGGCCTCGTTCCTACTTCTTTATATATCCGCTCGCTTCCTCCGATATGTTCTCCTACCTCTTTACATAGCTGCGCGGCGGGCCTCCCCCCCCCCCCCCCGGGGGGGGGGGGGGGGGCAGCCCTCCCTCTCCCGTCCTCCCCTGCCACAGCAGATCTGAGCTCTGCCCCTTTGATTTTGGCAAGGTGCGGAGTGGATCCGGAGACGGAAAAGGCTTCATCCTCTGCTACTCCGATAGAAGCTGCTCTGAGATGGGGCGGACATCCGAACGCAGGCTGCTCGAAGATGGGGCGGGGCGCCGCGGATCCGGTCGGCGGCTGCACCGAGGCGGGGTGGGGCGGCGCGTCAAGCATGATCCCCGGCGAGCCCCATTGGCAGGTAGCCTCGTTCATCACTAGTATTTTTTTTCATTAGGAGTGGCGCAAGCGCCTGTCACTAAAGGAGTTCGTTATACCCGTGCAACAGGAGTTCGAAGTATTACTGGTTCCTCCATGTGCAACCACCGTCGAGGGTATTCCGGCTCCATCGATGTCCTCACCAAAAGCGGATCTGATGGTATGTTTTGCTTCTGTTATTCAATCTCTCTTTTTAATTGTGAATTTTTTGTCATGATTTTTAGGAAGCTAGAAATTTTGCTAACAAATGTGTGCCTTGATAGCTTTCAAAGATGATTTTTGGAAACTTTTTAATGATTTTATAAATGTTTTTCAAAAAAATTTATTCAAAATGTTGTGTGTATATATATTTGGATTAGTATTAATGATGCATTAAATAAATGTTTCAACAACCCATATCTTTAAAGATTTTTTTTTTGCGAAGCATATTTTTGAGGATTACCCACCCCGAAATATTATGAAGCTTAAAAAAATTAAATAGACACCAACCAAGATAAACACTACTAAAATATACTGCCAAAGAATCCACGAAGATATGGCTTATCTTTGTAGATTTTTTGGCACTATATTTTAGTACTGTTTATCTTGGTTGGTGTCCATATCTTATATTTTAGCACAATTAATACAGCACTAGCTATTAATAAGACGTGGCTGGTTATTTTTAATAATGCATGGCTGGTTATTTTTGGTACCACGCTGGCACTGCCATTGTTTTGAGTCTTTATCTAGGTAGTATTTAAATGTAGTAGTTGAATAACTACTAAAGAGAATTTATGGTTGCTGCTGTAGCAAGATTACACAAAATCTTGCTACTGCTACAGCAGCAACCATAAATTCTCTTTGTTGGTAGTTATTCAATTACTACATTTAATTACTACCTAGATAAAGACTCAAAACCTTTGGAAGTCCCAGCGTAGTACCAAAAATAGGAAGCCGTTCCTCTGATGTACTACCCGTGCAGTGCAGTCACTGACATGCGGGCCAGGCATGGGCACGGGGCCACTGTCAGTGACAGGCACTGCAAGGTGTAGTTCGGCAGAGGATCCCGGTGCCAAAAATAACCAGCCCATCACGGGAAAAACGCCCAGCACAAGCACGACCCGCACTACACCTACGCTGCTACTACAGCCTAGTGACTGGTGTACTCCACTGACCAACCGACCCGAGAGACCGTGGTCACGTTAGTCGCGGGCCCGCCCCTCCCAAATCCTAGTATCCCATGGACTGCAGCAGCAAGCGCCACAATTCGAGATGTTTTTGACGCTCCCCTTTATAATCCCGCCCCCTCCCCTTCCGCTTTTCCACTCTGCAAATCTTTCTCCCCTCACCCCACCTGCACGGACGGCCAAAACACCTGTGCCATCTCGCCGGCGAGTGATCACATTGCCGGCGCAACTTTCCCATGGCGGAGGGCTCGTCCAGGTGAGCACTTTCGATTACCCTCCGCGTGCCGCTGCGCGCGCTGCCACGGCGAATTTCGAAACTTTTCTAACTCGCGTGCGCTGTGTTTGGTGGTCTTTGGTTTTTGGTTCCAGGAGTTTGCCCGCCGGAGGTGGGAGCAGGCTGGTGCTCGATAACCCCGACGTCGCCGATGTGTCCGAGGAGGTTGCTGCCGGTGCCGGGTCGGATTCTTCCGACCGCCAACAGAAGCGGAAGTGGAAACAGGTGAACCCAAAGCCTGCACGCCGCCGCTCTTGATTTTGTTTCTCTTGTTTTTTCTTGGTTTATTTTCTCGTTTTCTGTTGTCCCCGTTTGTGGTCGCGGCATGCTTCATGAATGTTTGATAGGGGAATTTTCAATTTGCGGCTGTGCTGGGGGGGAGTAGCTGCAATTTTGGGTCGTGGAATGGGATCGCTTAATATGTTCTGGTGATAGTCACGTCCTTACAGAGACAAAAGATTGAGCAAACTTTTTACGGTAGATTGATTTTTGGGGTGCATTCTGGAACGTGTTATTTTAATTATTTTTTTGCTTGCGTTGTGATAGAAGCTCAAGTTTCAAGAGGTGTGGTCTGATAGTGTGCCTGCCATCGTTGGACATCTGACTGGGTGTTGGAGGGATTGTTCCAAGGAATTTGCTGTGGTGGTTTTGTTGTGTCGTAGTATGTTCTTATTCTGTATCCTGATGATCACCATTGCAAAATTAAAAGGCATCTGAATGATCAGTGAAAGACGGCTTTAGTTTTGTAAACTGATAGGTGTATGTAAAGCCATTTTGTGTATATATTCGGGGTAATCAGAATATACCACATACTTAGAATCAACATGCAACTCTCTTTCTATGAGCAGTGCCTGGTTATTACTTGTGTTTTATGTTTCGTAAGATTTACTGTATGTAAAGTATTTATCGTGCATGCATGTTATCATTAGGACTTCATACACATCCATTCCTGCGCAAAGCTAATATAACAAATGTGAATCACCTAATGAAAAGCTAATCTATTATTTTTTTTTGTCAGTTTTAGATCTCGCCGTTTTATAATTTTTGCGCTCGCCTTCATCCTGCGAATGAATGATAATCGTTTTTTGTATTTTTTAGGATTGCCCTGCCCTTTAGTTTGGTGCTTATAATTTTCCATGGTATAATCTATTAGAAATCAGATGTGAGGTGCTATATATGATTTTTCCATGAAGTGTAATGGGATTTGCAACATTGTTATGTGACTCCTTTATGTAAAATTTCCAATGATCCTTAAATATGTTCTGCTTCTTAAGGTTTCCTTTTTCAGTGGATTGAAATGCGGGCATTAGGTTCTTATGAAAGCTGAGCATGCTCCTGTTAAAAATAGCATATTATGTTTGAATTGTTCTTTATATTTTGGAAATGATGGCTAGTAATTTTGATTTTTGTTTCCTCTAGCTATGGTTACGCCTTGCTACACTAGTATGCTTTAGTTAAGATTTGTTTTCTTGAGCATACTAGCATGTTGTTTAGGTGCTAGAAAACCTTTTTGTCGTAAACATGTTGCATTTCCCATCAACAGGTCATTCCTCATGATGATATAATTGAACTTGATGCTGATGTTGATCCTGATGGAGTTATGATAACCGGTGAGAAGACTTCAGATCATGTGAATAAGCAAGCTTCTGGTTTTCATAAGGATTGGTCAAAGCATGCAAAGGTGAAGTCCTTTGTGTACTTGCTTCATTTCTTTGGTACCCTTGTCAGTATATTGTGTCATCTATTGATTTCCATTTTCTGTTGGTCAACTTCAGAGTGATGTGGAGGTGGCCGATAATTTTGTCGGACCTAGTGCTATCCCTGCCACAAATGTTGACCCATGGGATGGCCTAGGAGGTTTCCATCTGAATGCTGGCGGCCCAAATCCTTATACTGCCACAAATATTTACCCATGGAATGGCCTAGGAGGTTTTTCTCAGAATGCTGGCGGCCCAAATCTTATTACTGCCACAAATATTTACCCATGGAATGGCCTAGGAGGTTTTCCTCAGAGTGCTGGGGGCCCAGATCCTATTACTGCCACAAATATTTACCCATGGAATGGCCTAGGAGGTTTTCCTCAGAATGCTGGCGGCCCATATCCTAATACTGCCACACATATTTACCCATGGAATGGCCTAGGAGGTTTTCCTCAGAATGCTGCCGGCCCAGTTCCTAACACTACCACACATATTTACCCATGGAATAGCCTAGGAGGTTTTCTTCAGAATGCTGCCGGCCCAAGTGCTATTCCTGCCACAAAGTTGTACCCATGGGATGGCATGGGAGGTTTTCCTCAGAATGCTGCCGGCTCAAATGCTATTCCTACTGCAAATTTTTATCCATGGGATGGCCAAGGTGCTTATCATGGAGCCACAGTTCTTCCTACACTTCATATTGGTCAGTATAGTAAGGCAAGCGGAGTGGATGACGATGCTTTTAACAAAGGGGAGTCTAATAACTACTATGGTTATAACAATTTGCTAATGGGAAGTGGTAGTAACTTTAGCTTGGATGCAAATTATTACACGGGCACGACACCTGGTGTGGGGGCACTTTTACCATCGGGATACATGACTTCTCCTGGAATGCCACATCAGCCAAGTCAAACTAACATTGCCAACAATGAAACTGATGAAAAATATAATGCATTTAAACAGTTTGATACAGTTGGTGACCACGACGATCACTTCTATGCGGTACCTGTATCGAACAACGGGAAAGTTCAGGTGGTTAAAAAGGTAGGCAATTGAACTTTGGGCATTGTCTATCTCACTTTCTTTCCTTAATTTGACACTGCGGTGTATTTGAAACAGCCATCAAAGAATTGGGTGAAGCAAATTCAACGTGAGTGGAAAGTTTTAGAGAAGGATCTGCCAGGTAAGTGGCATTTATCATTTTATGGATTAATTCTCTGAAGTCGTTACAACTTTGATAAAAGGTTTGTTGTTTTCATAGTATCTGTCCTGCCTTTCTAAAACATGCTCACAGGATGAGCAGCTTGTTGATAACTTTACCTTTTTGCACGCATGTGTAAATATTTTCGAGTTCATTCTAGCCAAGAGACGGCATAGCCACATCGGATTCAAGTTTGTTAATGAGCAGTACAATAATTTCATGCACTTACTGATGTTTTACTCCAATTCGAACAGAGAATATATTTGTAAGAGTTTACGAGGAGAGAATGGACCTGCTTAGAGCTGTCATTGTCGGACCGGCAGGCACCCCTTACCATGACGGGCTTTTCTTCTTTGATGTCTTTTTCCCTCCTCAGTATCCAAACAAACCTCCTGTAAGGAATCACTGATGTCTCATGCATCTTTAATTGTTTGTTCATCCTTTTAAAATTATGGAATATGTGTTTCAAAAATAAATTTGGCTATTCTTTCTTTCAGCTTGTGAACTACCACTCTGGAGGATTGCGTCTTAACCCAAATCTCTATGCTTGTGGGAAAGTCTGCCTTAGCCTTTTAAACACCTGGACTGGTAGTGGATGTGAGAAGTGGAACCCATCTAAATCAACCATGTTACAAGTCTTGATCTCCATTCAGGCCTTGGTGTTGAATGCTAAACCTTATTTCAATGAACCTGCGTATGCGATGCAAGCTAACACTTCGTATGGGGAAAAGATGTCTATGGCTTATAATGAACAAGTTTTTCTGCTATCCTGCAAAACAATAATGTATTCTCTTCGCAATGCCCCAAAGGTATGAAGATCTATGCTTCATCATGTCTTTTTCTTGCTATGTTTTGTGGAACTATGTACATAATGATTGTTTTCATTCGTTGCTATGACCTTTGCATGATTTGTTTCATGAGTAGGTAAGATTCATTGATCACAACATTTGTTTGACTAGTAGAATGAGAGCTAAATGACAAACCCTTTATTCAGAAAGTATAAGCATGGATAATTATATGGTTGGAAAGGAAGAGGGTTTAGAGAGAGATATTTGAACCCTCATCATCTCACATGACCTTGATGCTTGCAAATTTGACCTGTGTTCTCTTTTTTCAGCATTTTGAGGAGTTCACTGTTGGTCATTTCCGCAAATACGGGAGGAAAATCCTTAAGAGGATGCAAAGCCTACCTGGATGGTGCTCAAGTTGGCTGCCTTGTCGGAGATGGAGTGCAGGATGTTGACGAGGGTGACAAAAGTTGCTCGGCCGACTTCAAGTTCTTCCTGAAGAGTTCTTTTGTGGCTCTACAAACTGAATTCACCAAAATAGGAGTCGATTGTAGTGAATTCAAGAGTCTTGAAGCTCCCAAAGCTACAGCAGACACCACATTGAAGCTATAAGAAGAGTAGGTGGTTAGGAAAAAAAAACGTTGAAATTGACAAATTTTGCTTTCAGCAGACAGCACAAATTATTGTCTTGGTTATCTTCTCATAAGGATGTGGGGGGCAAAGGTCCGTACTAAACCTGTGCAACTAGCAGCCTCATTCTGGTCGTTAGTTTCCGTAATTGTCCTGTTCGTTTAGTATTTTGTGAACACAAGTTGCATATGGGGCATCCGTTTTATCTAAAAAGACAGTAGTTTACCCTTCATCTGGTGTTATCCCTGTACTTTTTGTGTCCGCGTTGCTCTTGTCGCTTACATCTGAGCCGGTTAAGCAACAGTGCTGATTGCCTTGTTGCATCATTTCCTTCTTGGTATCTCAGTCAGCCTGTTAGTTTATGCCTGTTATATAGTCTATTAATTCTGTCTTCTGCAGCCAAGGGGGAACAAGGGGTCGATGCTTTATGTCCAGGCTGGTGGCGACATCAGCTTGCCGGAGTAGCACCTATAGTAGTGGTTACTGTATTTGCCGGCGAGGATAGATAGATGATGCTGGTGGTGAAGCGAAGCGGCCACTGTGAACTCTCAACTCTTGCTGTTTGTTGGACCCTTCCCTACTAAAGCAGCCGCGCCAAGACTAGCATATCATCTTCCCGCCTCTTCCGAAATGGAATCGGCACGATCCCAGAACCCTCAAGCTTCTGCTTACATCTGCTTTCTCCTCATCCTCCTTGCCGGCGTTCCAGCCGCCACAGCCACATCATACTCCTTGTACTCCTCGCTCTGCCACTTCCCCGTTCCGGCACTTGACCTCCCCGTCGACCATCAGTCCCATAGTTCACGAAGTGACCTTCCCCGTATCTCCGGTGGCCACTTCTCTGGTGGCGGCGACCTCCACTTCGCCCCGGATCGTTCCTACTTGCTACGCTCCTTCTCCTTCTTCCCCCGCAGCCATGTCCAAACCACCGATCCCACTGTCCTCCACGTCTTTGCGACGCTCATCCTCGAGGGATCTGGCCTCGGCGAGCATTCCAACAAACTCGACCACTCGGTCGCCTTCGAGCTCGAAGGCTACTACTCCAACGCAACCTTCTCCGCCGAGCTGTGCATGGTCGGCTCCGGTTCTTATGACTAGAGACGACGGCGTCGACACCAAGGTCCTCCTCTCGGACGTCGCTCTCCGCCTCCACGTGCCGCGCCCGCCCAGCCTCTCGTGGCCCTTCATCACCGGCCGCCTCAACGGCGCCGACTTCGGTGCAGTCACCCTCGTCGCCTATGCCGCCGACGACGACTACGCGTACGCGGCAGACACCGCCTTCTCCTGCCCGCCGCCGCCCGCCCCCGCGCGTGACGGGCGGCACGTGTTCGACGGCGGCTTCTCATGCCCGCGCCTCAGGGTGCTGCTCCGAGGCTCCTACAGCTTGGACTACGGGCGCGCGGCGAGCGGCGCGGCCGCGGCCCCGCTCCGGCTGCGCCACCGGCGGATGCACGTCAACCGGATGAGCTGCGCAGCCGACGGCTCCGTGCGCGCGTACATCGCGTTCTACGCCGACCGGCCGGAGTCCTTCCCGTCCAACCACTCGGTGTGGTGGAGGGAAAACAGTTCGGTGTTCTTGGTCGGGGACGAGGCGCTCGTCGCGGACGGGTTCTGGGACGCGTCTCGGAGCCAGCTCTGCCTGCGGGCGTGCCGGGTGGCGGCGCGCGCGGATGTAGCGGTGCGGGAGTGCGGCATCGGGGTCAGTTTCTGGTTCCCCGGCGTGTGGTCGTTCCGGGACCGGCGCACCGTGGCCGGGTTGATCTGGAACGCGAGCGACGGCGACGCGGACGGCAAGACGTCATTAGGCGCGATCGCGGCGTCAAGAACCGAGAGGCACACCTACACGGGCGACCTCTCTGACATGAAGTACAACTACACTAGAGTGGAGGAGGCCACTAAGCAATACGACCACTCCAAGCCGGTGTTGAGCTGGGAGACGAAGGCTGGCAGGATCCCAGGCAGCAGCTACTCACGCCGAGACTTCGGGTTCCGTTTTGTCTTCCAGAAGAATCAAGGACTGTCCGGGTCTGCCTGGCCTGTCACCATCGGCTCCGCCTTGCTCGAAGGGGACTGGCTGACGACAGAGCACGAGTTCTCTCAGCGTGTCGCGGCAGAGGTGAACAATCGGAGCCTGCTGAGCGTCAGCTACCATTTGGAGTACCAGGTACCGGTACGAGGCGTGAACTCGCATGAGATGTTACAAGAAGAGCGACGAATCACGGCAGAAGGGGTTTATGACACACAGACAGGCCACATGTGCATGCTTGCCTGCCAAGAGATGGACTGCGAGGTCCTGGTAACGGTTCAGTTCGCTCCGATCGAGGCCGAGTCGAGAGACCGTGCCGCTGGCACCATCAGCAGCCTGAGGAATCAGAGTGACCCTCTGTTCTTCGAAGCGCTGGACTTCGTCGGAGGCGGAATGTACCGGGTGCAAGTGGTCGACCTCGCATCGAGGATGGAAGCGGAAGGCGTCATGATGGTGGTCACCGCGGTGCTTTCCAGCGTCCTCACCGCCCTGCAGATGCACCATGCCTGGAAGCATCGCGACGCGATCCCGGCCACGTCGGTCACGATGCTCGTCGTTCTGGCCATGGGTAACTTGCTCCCTCTCCTGTTCAATTTCGAGCCCGCGGTCTTAGCCTGGCACGACCTCTTCTATCAGCTTCACCTGTCGAGGACCAGCAGCTTAGCGCTGAGGGCCAGCACCATTCTGGCGTTCGTGCTGCTGCTGCGCCTCCTGCAGCTCACATTGTCACGGAGGAGATCGGCAGAAGCAAGACGCGACGACGGCAGCGCATCATCATCGTCAGCCGCCGCAGCTGCTGCCGCCGCCGAGAGGAACACGGTCCGGGTATGCCTGTCCCTGTACATCGTAGGGGCAGTCCTGATGTTGTTCGCCAACGTCGGCGACGGCCGTGGCCAACTGCTAATCAACGCCACGGGACCGAAGCTGGCCGAGGCCCTCGCCTATTACGGAGGGCTGATCCTGGACGCCTTCCTGCTCCCTCAGGTGATCTTGAACGCGTTCTCGGGGGTCAAGACGAATGCTCTCTCGCCGTGGTTCTACGTCGGCGGCACGGTGAACCGTGCGGGGCCTCACCTCTACAACGTGTTCTGGCCTGCTCCACATGTCTTCGGCGTCGTGTGGGATGTCGACATACTCTGCGGCGCAGCGTTGCTGGCCGCGCTGCTCTTCTTGCAGCAGCGGCACGGTGGCGCGTTCCCCTGTCGTTTGATGAGGAGGAGATCGGGTAAATACGGGATGGCCTCAACGCTCAGCTCTTAATTTGCGAATAAGAAATGTAAGTCTGAACATATCATCGGCTACGCCAGGTCCCCTGTTTCGGATTACCAATATCAAATAGTTTGAGTGGAGCTTATATGCTTATTACTGGACCATGTGTTTAGCCAGAGTAATCTGCATATACTTCAGTACTGCATCTAGCGGCCCTGGACAGCTGGACTCGTGTCATAAACCGAGTCCTGTTGAGTGTTCGAGTCGGTGCTCCTCGTAATTCGACTTGGTGTCGGAATCGGCCGTTTTAGGAAGGGGATCGAAGCGGACCCGGCGTCGGAGATCGAATTTGGAGTCCGACGGAGTAGTGTTCCCGAATCGGATTCAGGGTCTGTTTGGCAGGGCTTCAGATTCTGTAAAAAACAGATTCTGCATTGGATTTTGATGTAAAACAAATTCTCTGGCTTCTTCTGGATTCTCTGTCAAAACAACTTCTTCAGTTAGGCCGTTTGGCAAAACAGATTCTCCTGATTTTTTCTGAAATAGATTATGCATGTCAAATGATTACAATACTTCTTAAGTTGAAGCTCTAATTCATCCACACATTGTGTATCATATTAAAGTAAAAATAATTACAAATAATAAGTTAAATATTACATAGATTACTACTAATAAGATAAAAAAAGTTTGAAAATATAGTCAAGTGGAGTCTAGTTTCGAAGTTATCATCACAACGATTTCAACGGTGTAATTAGTTTGCAATTTGGAAATTTTATTTGTAGTCTATGGATTTTTTAAACAAGTGTGTTGTTTCAAATCTTAGTTGGGCCCGCCTGAGAGAGATGGTAAAGATACGAGTCCGGGAGGCAGGGGAGCATTTGAGCTACGCGCACTTGTCGTGGGACCCGTTTCTCATGCAGAATCCGGAAGAAGCTTCAATTCTTAGATTCAGCTTTTACGTTGAAAGTTGAAACGGATTCTCACATTGTTTTGGGCATAAGCTGTTTTAAAAGGAGAGTGTTTGGCATTTACAGGCTAGAAGCAGAAGCAGAATCTGCTGGAGAAGCTCTCCCAAACAGCCCCTCAAACTCGGCGTGGACATGGCCAGTTGCCCGCTCCATATATCTCGCGGCTGCGGGGAAGGCAGCGACGCCTCTCATTCGATTCCGCCGCCTCATCTCATCACCACGGGGAATTCGTGCAACGAGTTCTCGATTCATGGCGCCGTGCTTCCCCTGCCCAAACTGCTCTCTCACGATGGTAGTCTATGACCCTGCCGCCGACAAACAGCGCGCCGAGAAGCCGCGCGAGGAGGAGGAGGAGGAGGGCGAGGAGGCCTCCACGTCGTCGTCGAGCGTCAGCAAGCGTTCGCGCCAGGAGGAGGAGGCCTCCGCGTCGTCCTCGGGCGCAAGTGCGATTGTCCCGCACGCCGTCCTCGACGTCGAGCCCATCAACGCCGCCCCGCCCCAGCACCCGCCGCCACACGGACCGCCTCTCCCCGCAAGGCCCGTGCCGCCGTGCCTGCGCGAGCATTTCCTCCCGGCGCTAGGGCTCCGCCGCGACCTGCCCGTCCACTTCATCGTCGAGAAGGTGGTGACGAGCACCGACTTGAACCCGCACCAGAACCGCTTCCGCATCCCGGGCGAGGGTGTCGACAACAACCTCAAGCCGATCCTGACCCTCGCCGAGCTCGAGGCCGCCAACCTCCTCGACGACATACCACCGAAGAAGAGGCCGCCCAAGCCCAAGAAACCGGCGGACGGCGGGGCGGCGCAGGAGGCCGGCAAGAAGGTCAAGAAACCCAAGAAGAAGGGTAAGCCGCACGGCGGGCTGCGGGTGAAGCTCGTGGACCTCACTGCCGGCGCCAGCAAGGAGCTGCGGATGACGCGGTGGGCAAGCAGCCGGGGCACCGTCGTCAAGGGGGAAGGGTTCGTCGACTTCATTCGCCGGTGCAGCCTCAGGGCGAACGACGCCGTCGATATCTGGGCCTTCGTGCAGCGCCGGCTCCGCCTCTTCGGCGTGGACGTGTACGACGACAGCGTCCTGCACGTGTTCGTCGTCAAGCAGCACCAGCCGCCTGACCGCTGCTGCTACTGCCCCATCCCGCACGCGCACTGAATTCATTCATCATCAATCGCCAACTCGTGATGGCGTCCGAAGGAAGAAGGACGTGATTTAGATCGCTGATTTTTTTAACGTGTGATTTTTAATAATTATTGCGGGGGTTGACATGTAAGAAACGAATGTAAATACACAATATTAGAAGAGCCCAGTTTTCAGGCATTGTAGCTATCTTTTGAACTTTTGTCATGTTGACCGGCAATCATGCATGGTCTCGATTTCACGCTAGATTACAGTATGTACATTAGTAATTTATCACTTTTACTGTTGAAGATTAGAATTTGATAGGAGAATGCCCGCGCGTTGCTGCGGGTGATCTGTAATAAATAAATTTAAAATTTTAAGCAACTGGTTCAAATAACATAAATATTTCACGATGTGTCTGATCAAATATCTCAATCTTGTATGTTGAGTACTTCAAATTCGGAGGTATCTTCTCCAAATATATTACATTGACCAGGAGCAATTGTTAAATATATTGAAGAATGTTCCATTAAGCTGATCACATGGATGGTATAATCCATAAAGAAAAAATATTCACATCACGGTTTACAAATTAATAAACATACTCCAACAAGTACTGGAGTAACTATATTATATTCAAATAAGTTTTAGACTACTAAGAACTAATGTTCAATGGAGTATATGACTGATCGATACCAAGATCAGCTACTAAGAACCAGAAACGCTTGTTTCTATTTCACTCAGACTGTAGTTGCTAGGTAAGCCCATGGCCCTTCGATAAACTTTTTGACTAAGGGGAGGAGTCAAAAGTTCCCATGACCTATTTCTGCCGAAATGCTCCATTTTGTATCAGAAAGAAGCGTTGCAGTCAAATATTCTTTTGACACAAGTATTTATATCAGTACGTTTGTTCATGTACAGATTTTTTAATAGAAGTATTACAATTACTCATCCCGCAGTTCACTTGTGGCATGATGAGTTGGATTGAACGCAAATTTTGTGTAAGCTGATGTCTCAAAGCACCCTGTTATTATTTTGAAGATCACAGTTAGTACAAAATGCAATCCATATAAATATACCATGTGAGCCTCTATTTTCTAATCTGATATGCAGAACGTGTGCAAATAGTTACTGTTGTAATTTGAGGGAAATTGGAGCTTCTTGCTCCCCCCACACTACCATCACTCCATTATATTCATCACTTTACATTTTAGTCCTTACATCATTCACATATTACACCAACACTCCCCCTCAAGATGGGCTAAATATATTCAACATGCCCATCTTGTTACATGCCAACTCATTATCCTTAGGACCTAAACCTTTTGTGAGACAATCAGCTAGTTGATTACGAGACTTGACATACTCTAGCTTCAAAGCCCCACTATCCATCTTCTCCTTAATGAAGAACCTATCGATCTCCACATGCTTCATTCGGTCAAACTGAACAGGATTATTTGCAATGTTGATTGCAGCTACATTGTCACAATGTAGTCCCATAGTCTCATTCCTCAACACCCGAAGCTCCTTCAAAAGACTTTTTACCCACATCATTTCACATAAAGCCAATGTCATGGCTCTATACTCCGCCTCCCTAGACACCACGGTTTGCTTCTTGCTTCACCATGAAACAAGATTACCTCCCACAAACACACAATATCCAGATGTGGATCTCCTATCATCTCTACTACTCGCCCAATCTGCATCACAATAACCTTCCACATTCAAGTGTTGGTTTGCTCTAAACCAAAGCCCTTTTCCAGGAGTCCCCTTCAAATACCTCAGTATTTGATAAACCACCTCCATGTGTCCACTTCTAGGATCATGCATGTACCTACTCACCACACTCACTGCATATGAAATATCAGGTCTTGTATGGCAAAGGTAAATCAGCCGACCAACTAACCTTTGATATCTTTCCTTATCAACTGGATCGCCAGACTCAACACATATTTGGTGATTTTTATCAATGGGTGAACCACAAGGACGACACCCTAACATTCTCGTCTCCGTGAGTAGATCAAGGACATACTTCCTTTGGGATAGAATAATTCCCTTTGGTGACCTGGCAATCTCAATCCCAAGGAAATATCGAAGAGGTCCAAGATCTTTTACCTCAAAGGCTCTCCTTAGCCTTAGCTTCAAGTCTTTTATCTCCTCCACATCATCTCCAGTGATCACTATATCATCAACATATACCGCCAAGATAGTGATACAAGAGCCCTTATGCTTGTAAAATACTGTGTGATCTCCATTGCATTGAGAGTATCCCATATCACCCACTGCTCGCCTGAATCTATCAAACCATGCACGTGGTGACTGCTTCAGAGCATAAAGTGACTTCTTCAATTTGCACACCTTACCTAAGGTTTGCTCATTTGCAAATCCAGGTGGAATCTCCATATAAACCTCTTCTTCCAAGTCACCATGAAGAAATGCATTTTTCACATCTAGCTGATGAAGGGGCCAACCAAAGTTGGTTGCACATGATATCAAAGTCCTCACTGTCCCCATTCTTGCTACAGGTGCAAATGTTTCATCATAGTCAATTCCATACGTCTGACTATATCCCTTCGCCACCAATCTTGCTTTGTACCTGTCCACCTTTCCTTCTGGGGTCTGTTTCACTGTGAAGACCCATTTACAACCCACTGCCTTCTTTCCCACTGGAAGGCGAACAAGTTCCTATGTCTTGTTCTTTTGAAGAGCACTCAACTCCTCCTTCATTGCATCCTTCCACTTTGGATCTTGTTTAGCACACCTCCAATCCTTCGGAATAGACACTGCTTGTAATGATGCAACAAATGTCCTATATGCAGGTGAGACACTAGAATATGAAAGGTAATTAGCAATGTCAGACTCATAACCATAACGAGGTGAAGGTTTTCCAGCATTGACTCTAGGATCTCTACGTTGTGCAATAGGCAAATCTACATGATCAAGGTTGGGAGAGATATTACCGGTCGGAGTCGATGAGCTTGAAGAAGAGGAGTCCAAGGATGGGATTGGGACTGAAGTGTCAGGCACTTGTTCAGGTTGTGGTTGCTCCCCCTGCTTCCTAGACCTCTTTCGCTGATACACTATAACTTGTCTCTCCCCCTGCTCATCATCTCTCTTGTCTTCCTTACTTCTAGTGGGACAAGGAATTGTCCCAACAACCACCACTTCATTGTCATCATTATCATCCACTACCTCATTGTCCTCCTGAACATCTTCAACCACTACCTCATCATCATCACCATCATCCTCACCTTGCTGGCCGACCACATCACTCCCCCCATTCTCATTGGCATCACTATCCAATGTCTCAACAGCCTCATCTGTGCGAGATGCAATTGA
Source organism: Eragrostis curvula (assembly GCA_007726485.1). NCBI lineage: Eukaryota > Viridiplantae > Streptophyta > Magnoliopsida > Poales > Poaceae > Eragrostis > Eragrostis curvula. The sequence goes on along the minus strand of RWGY01000009.1, from coordinate 16,856,692 downwards.
AACTGGAATGGTTCCAATAATTACCTCCCCCTGAATACCACTACCATCATTGTCATCACTCCTTCCACATTCATTCTCCCCCTCTCTACTGTCACATTCTGTGACTGGAGAGAACTCTTCCAAAAACTGATTCAGATCACCCTTCTCTTTGTAGTAAGGTTCAAATTCCCGAAATGTTACATCCATACTCACAAACAACCTCCTTCCAATAGGATCCCAACACTTGTACCCCTTCTGTGTGGAACCATAGCCAATAAATATGCACTTGACTGCTTGAGGATCCAATTTTCCCACCGAAGGTCGATGGTCTCTCACAAAACAAACACACCCAAACACTATAGGTGGAATCCCAAATTCTTGGTGATCTGATCCCCACAGAAGACTAGCAGGTGATTTCATACCAAGGATCCTAGATGGCATACGGTTGATAAGGTATGCTGCCGTCATCACCGCCTCACTCCACAAATACTTAGGCACATTCATCTGGACCATCATTGACCTTGCCACTTCCAACAAGTGTCGGTTCTTTCTCTCTGCTACACCATTCTGTGGAGGAGTACCTGGGCAAGTGGTCTGATGGATGATGCCTTGATCAGAGGTGTATGACACAAACTCATTGTTCACATACTCTGTCCCATTATCACTCCGCGTGATTCTGACTTTTGCATGAAACTGATTAGTAACCAATTTATGAAAGTCTTGAAAGCAACGAAGAACCTCATTCTTGTGTTTTAGCATATAAATCCAGGTCATACGAGTATAGCAATCAATAAAAGTTACAAATGACTTGGCCCCACTCACAGAAGCAACTGAACAAGGACCCCACACATCAGAATGTATTAACATGAAGGGTTCACAACTTCGAAGACCAATACTATGATAGGTGGATCTCGTATGCTTCCCAAGCTCACATGCATCACACACAAGTCTACTCTTGTCCACCCTTTTAAATAATTCTGGGTATAACTTACTTAGGGTGTCAAAAGACGGATGTCCCAATCGACAATGGAGTAACATAATTTTTCTCTCAGCTTCTCCTGCATCTGCAACCATTGCTAACTCCTCATGATTGATGAACCATAATCCATTACGCCTAACTCCAGTCCCAATCCTTCTCCCGGTTCCCCTCTCCTGAAAGACACAAGATGTTTCATCGAAAATAACTGTGCACTTGAATTGATCAATTAGGGAACTAACAGATAAAAGATTGACTGGAAATGAAGAAACATGCAAAACAGATGCAAGACTAAGAGATGGTGTACATTCTATAGACCCTATTCCATGGACAGGTTGAGATGTGCCATCAGCAGTTTGAACGGATTCAGAATGTGCATGTGGGCTATATGTTTTGAAGGAACTAGATAGGCCAGTGACATGTTTGGATGCACCTGAGTCTATGACCCACTCTATTTGATGCCTATATGAAGATGCAAGTGCCTGTGCCTGAGTACCTCCACCTGCATGGACGTAGTTGGCAACATTACCGAATTGACTGATGGGAGCTCCCATCTTTGTAACCTCAGCTGTAGGTCTTGCTTTCATTTTCTTCAATACATCTAACTCAACGGACAACTCATCCACCTTGAGCCTCAATTTTCTGTTGGTAGACATGACCACTGAGAGCAGTGTCTCCAAAGCGTCAACCTTTGCCTCCAATCGCTTCACCAACTCAACTTTTTGCACCCTCAACTCTCTACTCTTCTCCTCAAATCCAACCTTCGAAGCCTCCAACTCAACAAGACATTCGACCGCAGCCATCACCTTTACTGAACTCAACACATTTGTTGTAACAAATGAATCACCCTCACAACCACATGCTCCTGCCTTCACTACAACAGGCTCATCCATCTTCATCCTCGCTTCCAACTCAACTGGACTCATCATGACCAATAGCTAACGGAACTTCCGCCAATTCACAGAACTTCCGACACAAACTCTCTAGAATTTTCCGGAACTTATTCCAACTATAGCAACAGAACATCCGTCATTTCACGGAACATCCGACAAAAAGTTTCTGATATCTCACGGAACATCCGTCACCACTTCAACTGAACAGCACGCAGCGGCTTCTTCTTCCTTCAGCAGCCACACGACTCACACCAATCCCCTCAAATCCTCCACCTTCTTCCTCAATCAGCACAGCTACACACAGGATCTGATTTCTCGCTCTCTCTCCACGAGACCAATCACAGCAGCGCATTCACTTCTTCTCTTCCTTTCTTCTTCTCTCAGATCCTCACTCTCCACGAGCAGCCACACACAGCAGCAAGCAACGGCCAGCCTCACCACCAGGCAAGCAGTAGCTCGCGGACCATACAAGCAGCAGCAGCGGCAGCTCCTTCTCTTCCCCCAGTTTTTTTTCACTCTTCTTTTCTTCCTCACCTCGCACGACGTCGTGGCTCCACCAGCTGGACCTCCACTACCACATCGCGCCTCCCGCGACTGCACCACGCCACCCAGGCCACTCCGCGCCCGCGCACAGCCGTCGCGCACGGCCTCGGCGCGCCGCCGTCACGCACACGTCGTCCGCGCACCACCACGCCCACCGCGCGTCGCCGAGCTCGTGCGCGCCTCCACACACGCCCGCGTGCGCCGCTCCTGCACCCAGCAACCTACGGATTCCGGCGACGGCGACCGGATCGGAGGTAAATCGCCCTAGGGTTGGCTCTGAATACCATGTTGTAATTTGAGGGAAATTGGAGCTTCTTGCTCCCCCCACACTACCATCACTCCATTATATTCATCACTTTATATTTTAGTCCGTACATCATTCACATATTACACCAACAGTTACCGTGTTTATAGTTCTGTCGAAGAATAGCTCCAATAATGATTAGTTTTCTTGTGTTGTTTGTCGGGTCTACAAATGGAGCTGGTCCGCCAGTCATCTTCCTTTGGCCCATCTTCCACCTGTCATAACAACAAACATTCCAGATGATATATACATAGTCATTCATCATAGCTTCTATCTACATTATGTGAGTTCGCTGATCGAAAGAAGAAAGGCAGAAGATAAATTCGACAGGACTAAATTCTGCACCTCTTCTGGTATGAGATCTAAGGGAGTCAAATTGCACGCCAAGGACCAAGCTGTAGATGGCTCAAGACGAAACGACGGCGTAGTCGACGTTGGCGGCACGACAGCGTCTGAATTAGGAGTACAATCAATAATTCGAAGGCCAGGTTGGAGCAGACAATGCTACGATGTTGTTGTAGCCTGCATACAT
>RWGY01000009.1:16830852-16852465 GCA_007726485.1 Eragrostis curvula | reverse complement strand
GATGGAAACCTCCTAGGCCATCCCATGGGTCAACATTTGTGGCAGGGATAGCACTAGGTCCGACAAAATTATCGGCCACCTCCACATCACTCTGAAGTTGACCAACAGAAAATGGAAATCAATAGATGACACAATATACTGACAAGGGTACCAAAGAAATGAAGCAAGTACACAAAGGACTTCACCTTTGCATGCTTTGACCAATCCTTATGAAAACCAGAAGCTTGCTTATTCACATGATCTGAAGTCTTCTCACCGGTTATCATAACTCCATCAGGATCAACATCAGCATCAAGTTCAATTATATCATCATGAGGAATGACCTGTTGATGGGAAATGCAACATGTTTACGACAAAAAGGTTTTCTAGCACCTAAACAACATGCTAGTATGCTCAAGAAAACAAATCTTAACTAAAGCATACTAGTGTAGCAAGGCGTAACCATAGCTAGAGGAAACAAAAATCAAAATTACTAGCCATCATTTCCAAAATATAAAGAACAATTCAAACATAATATGCTATTTTTAACAGGAGCATGCTCAGCTTTCATAAGAACCTAATGCCCGCATTTCAATCCACTGAAAAAGGAAACCTTAAGAAGCAGAACATATTTAAGGATCATTGGAAATTTTACATAAAGGAGTCACATAACAATGTTGCAAATCCCATTACACTTCATGGAAAAATCATATATAGCACCTCACATCTGATTTCTATAGATTATACCATGGAAATTATAAGCACCAAACTAAAGGGCAGGGCAATCCTAAAAATACAAAAAACGATTATCATTCATTCGAAGGATGAAGGCGAGCGCAAAAATTATAAAACGGCGAGATCTAAAACTGACAAAAAAAATAATAGATTAGCTTTTCATTAGGTGATTCACATTTGTTATATTAGCTTTGCAGGAAAATTTGTCATTTGCAGGAATGGATGTGTATGAAGTCCTAATGATAACATGCATGCACGATAAATACTTTACAGACAGTAAATCTTACTAACATAAAACACAAGTAATAACCAGGCACTGCTCATAGAAAGAGAGTTGCATGTTGATTCTAAGTATGTGGTATATTCTGATTACCCCGAATATATACACAAAATGGCTTTACATACACTTATCAGTTTACAAAACTAAAGCCGTCTTTCACTGATCATTCAGATGCCTTTTAATTTTGCAATGGTGATCATCAGGATACAGAATAAGAACATACTACGACACAACAAAACCACCACAGCAAATTCCTTGGAACAATCCCTCCAACACCCAGTCAGATGTCCAACGATGGCAGGCACACTATCAGACCACACCTCTTGAAACTTGAGCTTGTATCACAACGCAAGCAAAAAAATGATTAAAATAACACGTTCCAGAATGCACCCCAAAAATCAATCTACCGTAAAAAGTTTGCTCAATCTTTTGTCTCTGTAAGGACGCGACTATCACCAGAACATATTAAGCGATCCCATTCCACGACCCGAAATTGCAGCTACTCCCCCCCCCCCCCCCCCCCCAGCACAGCCGCAAATTGAAAATTCCCCTATCAAACATTCATGAAGCATGCCGTGACCACAAACGGGGACAACAGAAAGCGAGAAAATAAACCAAGAAAAAACAAGAGAAACAAAATCAAGAGCGGCGGCGTGCAGGCTTCGGGTTCACCTGTTTCCGCTTCCGCTTCTGTTGGCGGTCGGAAGAATCCGACCCGGCACCGGCAGCAACCTCCTCGGACACATCGGCGACGTCGGGGTTATCGAGCACCAGCCTGCTCCCGCCTCCGGCGGGCAAACTCCTGGAACCAAAAACCAAAGACCACCAAACACAGCGCACGCGAGTTAGAAAAGTTTCGAAATTCGCCGTGGCCACGCGCGCAGCGGCACGCGGAGGGTAATCGAAAGTGCTCACCTGGACGAGCCCTCCGCCATGGGAAAGTTGCGCCGGCAATGCGATCACTCGCCGGCGAGATGGCACAGGTGTTTTGGCCGTCCGTGCAGATGGGGTGAGGGGAGAAAGATTTGCAGAGTGGAAAAGCGGAAGGGGAGGGGGCGGGATTATAAAGGGGAGCGTCAAAAACATCTCGAATTGTGGCGCTTGCTGCTGCAGTCCATGGGATACTAGGATTTGGGAGGGGCGGGCCCGCGACTAACGTGACCACGGTCTCTCGGGTCGGTTGGTCAGTGGAGTACACCTGTCACTAGGCTGTAGTAGCAGCGTAGGTGCAGTGCGGGTCGTGCTTGTGCTGGGCGTTTTTCCCGTGATGGGCTGGTTATTTTTGGCACCGGGATCCTCTGCCGAACTACACCTTGCAGTGCCTGTCACTGACAGTGGCCCCGTGCCCATGCCTGGCCCGCATGTCAGTGACTGCACTGCACGGGCAGTACATCAGAGGAACGGCTTCCTATTTTGGTACTACGCTGGGACTGCCAAAGGTTTTGAGTCTTTATCTAGGTAGTAATTAAATATAGTAATTGAATAACCACCAACAAAGAGAATTTATGGTTGCTGCTGTAGCAGTAGCAAGATTTTGTGTAATCTTGCTACAGCAGCAACCATAAATTCTCTTTAGTAGTTATTCAACTACTACATTTAAATACTACCTAGATAAAGACTCAAAACAATGGCAGTGCCAGCGTAGTACCAAAAATAACCAGCCATGCATTATTAAAAATAACCAGCCACGTCTTATTAATAGCTAGTGCTGTATTAATTGTGCTAAAATATAAGATATGGACACCAACCAAGATAAACAGTACTAAAATATAGTGCCAAAAAATCTACAAAGATAAGCCATATCTTCGTGGATTCTTTGGCAGTATATTTTAGTAGTGTTTATCTTGGTTGGTGTCTATTTAATTTTTTTAAGCTTCATAATATTTCGGGGTGGGTAATCCTCAAAAATATGCTTCGCAAAAAAAAAATCTTTAAAGATATGGGTTGTTGAAACATTTATTTAATGCATCATTAATACTAATCCAAATATATATATACACAACATTTTGAATAAATTTTTTTTGAAAAACATTTATAAAATCATTAAAAGTTTCCAAAAATCATCTTTGAAAGCTATCAAGGCAAACATTTGTTAGCAAAATTTCTAGCTTCCTAAAAATCATGACAAAAAATTCACAATTAAAAAGAGAAATTGAATAACAGAAGCAAAACATACCATCAGATTTGCTTTTGGTGAGGACATCGATGGAGCAGGAATACCCTCGACGGTGGTTGCACATGGAGGAACCAGTAATACTTCGAACTCCTGTTGCACGGGTATAACGAACTCCTTTAGTGACAGGAGCTTGCGCCACTCCTAATGAAAAAAAATACTAGTGATGAACGAGGCTACCTGCCAATGGGGCTCGCCGGGGATCATGCTTGACGCGCCGCCCCACCCCGCCTCGGTGCAGCCGCGGACCGGATCCTCGGCGCCCCGCCCCATCTTCGAGCAGCCTGCGTTCGGATGCCCGCCCCATCTCAGAGCAGCTTCTATCGGAGTAGCAGAGGATGAAGCCTTTTTCGTCGCCGGATCCACTCCGCACCTTGCCAAAATCAAAGGGGAAGAGCTCAGATCTGCTGTGGCAGGGGAGGACGGGAAAGGGAGGGCTGCCCCCCCCCCCCGGGGGGTGGGGGGGTGGCCCGCCGCGCAGCTATGTAAAGAGGTAGGAGAACATATCGGAGGAAGCGAGCGGATATATAAAGAAGTAGGAACGAGGCCTGCATACGTCACGGATGACGACCTTAGCGATGTGCTTGGGCGTTAGCTTAGTCACGAGGAAGGGTGGATAGTTCTACGCGACTGTGTTTCACATCTTAGGTGATAGTGTGACGGCATATAATGACTTTTTTGGAACGATACATGTCATGGTTTACCGTGCTAAAAAAAGAACTTATTTTCCTTTTAGGTATCTCACTTACATTCACTAGTACCAATGCACGTGCGTGATAAAAACATATACATCACTTGGCAGAAATTTTACAGCACGAATTGAAATTCCATTTTATACATGGAGTTAAATGATACATTATGGTAACTATCAATTTCCAGATCTAAATTGCAATGATTCCAGGTGCAGTCACTACCACCATGTTTATATTTTGTTGCCTGGTAACACCAATGTGCGTACACCAAATACGTGTCTAGAAGACTCAATGATATTTATTATGATGAAGCTAATAACATATTCTAAGAGGATAAGAAAAACACCTTAACAAACACCCTAATAACATATCACCCATAACCAAATGAAATTTAAATCAATCAGTTTGTAATTTCAATCCAGGGGGAACAAATATCATGGACATAACAAAATAATAAAAACTTATTTCCCTGTAAGATACAAATAATATTCCACAAGCATATAAACAAACACGGATTTTTTTAAAAGAAAAAGTGTGGACAGGAACATAGTATTTTCACAAGCATGCAAAAGGAGAAAACCAATAGGAGTACATAAAAAGAGAGTGAAGGAGATTGTGCAGCAACAAGTGAATTAAGTATTGGGACTCATATACAGCGGATGAGGCAATTGCATCGTCTTAGCTGGAGAAGTTAATATCAAAACCTGTAGAAGCCTAAAATATCGAAGATTCCAACAGCCTAAAATAGTAACATATTTCTGAGCACAAAGAAAATATATTGGAAAGAGAAAAAACTGATTACCGCGATTAACCATGATAGAGGAGATCCAACAAGACAATCATATTTGCATTTCCAACTATTTCAGGACACCCATGCAGCAAGATAAGAAGGTATAAGCACTTGTTCGTTTGATCAATTGAATTTCATATGATCGTGCCTTTGTCCCACCTGAAAGTATATGATGGCATGATCAGTAACATAAACATCTCAACAATGACAAATTATCACTCCGATGAGTGACCTCAGTCATATAAAAAAACAGAACTAAGGATATCCAAAGAATTTTTGCACTAAACCAAAACAGTGTTGTGTCAACATTGAATAACTCATATAATTCATTAATATATATTATATTACACTTCAGAGAAGCTCATCTTAGTTCGAAAGAAACAGCTCAATGTGAATCATTCTATACAATTCACCACATGGAGAAATTAAAAAAACGCAAATACAGTTTTCTGAAAACGTTTGACTTCATACTTAAAATATTAAGAAAACTCAACAGACAAACGAAGGAAAAAACCCGATGATTAATTCATAACCAAAGTAGTATGTCCTCACCCTGCCAATAACTGAACCACTAAATGGAAATTTTCTAGTCGCTGTGAACTACAAATGAATGGGGGAAAATGAGCTTGTTCTGCATGTGATGTTTGAACTTTGAAGTACTTCAGGTGGTACAACAAAACAGGAATAGAATGGATTTAGTACACAATGCCATGGTATGGAGGTAGTCGAGATCCAGCACGAGCTCTGTTGAAAAATAAAGTGGCCCCCGCCAATACCAATTGCAATATTAGATCAGATGTCATATGGACCTACAGAAGATAATTGATTTTCATGTTCATGATGAATCAATCGATTTGCCATCTAAATGCTGAAACCGAGGCAAGCGGACAAAGGAATCACGACACTTCCATATGAGATTGATCAAAAGAATCATTCAAAACTCATTATGGTCAGTACTCAGTAGTACCTTAATGGAAACATCCATCGTGATGTGGTTAGACTCCAATTTGCAAGATTTCAATGTATATCTTATGCCCAAGCGCAAATGCAAGTTTGAATGTATATCTAAGGAAAATCTAGCATCCAGGGATGCACGGATTAGGTTAGAATTCCACGACGCGTCACAACAAGCTGCTACTAAATGCGGAAAAAGATTCACCAAGGAACCAAGCAGGATAAGAGTTCCACAAAGAAATGTGCTAATACTAACTAAATCTGGTTGTAAAAAAATAGAAACAGAGGCAGCAGAGGAAAAATTGAATCTCACCTGATGAGATCCTTGGGTCATGGCCACATAATTTTTTCTTCAGCAGATGCTCAACAATGCAAGATACAGAGCACATCACAACCGCGGAGTCAATGAGCACAAAACCTTTCCTATAAATTAAGCAAAAAAAAAATCAAAATCCCTTTGATGTTTTCCAACAAAGTTTTTCTTTTATCATAGCACGCATGGCATTATATGTAGAAAAAATAGAACAAAGTAAACCAAATAATATTTCTTCAAACATGTACCAACACAATCATCTGGATAGTTACTTCTGTTACCTGGGATTATTGTAGGAGTGAAAAACCAATCTTCATGGCCACAGCTGATGCAATATTTTCCAGATTCATTCAACCCGAGCACTGGTTATGAAGTGCAAGAGTAGGAGCTAAGTTGAGCTGCTCAACCACTACATCTTCAGCACTGCAAAAAAAATGAAAATTCTTCTAAGAAGGGACGGTACAATTAAGGAGAATAACCAGCTTCTTCTTGATGACAAATGCTACTACATCCAGTGGTTCTTCTTATCCTTCGTACGCAATAATAGCAGTTTTGAAATGGGGCAAACACAAATAGCCGAATATTATAGTTTAGTTCATCCAGTGCTTCACTGCTTCTTATCCTTCGTCCCTAGATATGACAAAGATTATAACAATTGTATAATTGATCTTGATGCCCAAACGGAACAGATGGTCAATTTTATTACTGAAAATACAAACTCTCAACGAGTACAGCAATGTATCAAATTATCTCCCATGCTCGTCTCCCTGCTCTGTTTGGACAGATCTGCAAACCACTTTTGTCATCCCTACTGATTCTTCAATCCAATCAACGCCTCACAATTCTTGCATTTGAAATATACACAAAGCGATATGCTGCGTCTGCTAAAATCAGACGCAAACTACAGGTAATCCACTGACAAGGAATATGCATAAGGGACTATATGAAATTCCAACAAAATATGCATTTGAGGCCAGCAATGATCGTCTACGTTCTTGAGGCAGATCGCGAGAGAATTTGCTAGACCCCTCGCCAACAAGAAACGAAATTAATGAGATCGAGCAGGAGAACTCACTCGATCTGGCGTAACTCGTCGTAGAGTGCGTGTCGTAAATGACGCTGCCGAAATCGGCGCCCATCATCTTCTTGAACTCGTCCAAACTGACGCTGCCATCGACGGAGGGGATCATCCAGTAGCAGTCGGCGACGGAGGAGCACTTGTCCCCGAGCTGGCGCAGCACGCGGTGAAGCTCCCCGCGCGGAGATGAGCTCGTTGCGGTCGGCGTCGTATATGCGGAACGCCTCCCTGAGATTGGCCTCCGACGCCGCCACGGCCTCCTGCTCGCCGCCGCCGCAGAGGAAAGCGTCGGCGCCCATCTCGTCCATCATGAGGCTTTCTCGGACTGGGCTGCACGTTGGGCCATAGCAGTAATAATAGTGGTGGGCTCCACGTTGGGCCATGGCCGCATCCCGCATGGCTCGGTGGGCTGGCTTCCAAATTGGTTGCGTTACGTTGCAGTGTATGCATACATGCATGTACGAACATCAGCTGAACAGGTACAAAACGTTTTTCTTTTTTTTTTTGAATACACGTGAACGTCTGAGTCTTCATCTCTTATACCTACTAAAAAATTTGGCAAAATTGTTAGGTATTTCCAGGAATACCTGGCCTGCTGGCCAACCAGCTGCGTCCGTCAATGCACATAGCATTAAAAAATCCATGAGCTGATGAGCACAGTGCTGCATTGTTACATGAAAACAACTTAAATTGATTTCGACGTCACAATTTTCAGTCTCTACTAGAAGCACATTTCGCCTAAAACAATATGTGGCAGATAAAATTGCATCTGATCCATCTGATCCACAGATTCTCCTTTTCTATATATGTACATTTTTCGGTATTTCAGAAAAGAAAAGAAAAATAAAGCAAAACTCTAAGATGGGAACAGATGGCTCGTTTCTGAATAAGCGGATTACTGATGGTCAGTCCATGGAACTGTCGACCAAGTCCTATCAAATTCTGAAGAATTTCTGGCTCTACTGCTTTCCGATGGCTTTGTGGCCGCCAGTTGATCTATTTCATTTTCTGCATCTCAATTTGAAGACTACACCTGGCTCTCCTTGTCCAACTGAAACTTTGAAACTCTAACCATTGGGCTAGGATTCTGAACCAGCACCAGCAACGGCTGTGCAGAACAACCTGAACCAGTCCTCTGCAACATTACAAGGAGTCAGATTAATATGTGCGTAGTGATCTAGACACCTGTAAATAGCCATAACAACACCATCAATTAATTTGTTGGGGAGTTCACTTGTGCCTACCACTCCGACGTGCCATTGATCCGAGATGACAGACGAGGCCTTTGAAATCTGCCGCGTCCATTTCCTGTTTTTTTCAGAATAAACAGTGTGAGTCTGTGAGATGTTCAGTCTTGTTTTGCAGAACGTAAGGTGATAAAGTTTTTCTTCGAGCTAAGAAATGGAAGTGAACAGGCGATAAAGAAATTAACACATAGGAACTAGAGTTTCACACTCTAACAATTCAGGCGTTCCTAATTCATCTGCATAAATTTCTATGCTTATTCAAACCAAAAACTCTGAACTTCAGTGAAACCAGGAAGAAGACACACGAAAACAAAGTGAAACTGGTGGGGGGGCAATCTACTTTGATCACCAGAATGTTCATCGGAACATGCCATAATAAAATCGGTGAAATGAAAGAGACTTGAAGAAGCGAACAGAGAAACAGAAACCAAATGGAAATTCATGGACAAAAAGGTTGTAAAACGTAACCTGAAAAATGGCGGTTCCTCCAGGAGGTGAAGGCCCAGGAGAATCCGGAGGCCGCCCATATCACCAAGAACCCAAGGTATATCGACTGGAGAGGCTGGTACCCATTGCTCAGCGCCGGGATCGGAGACGACGACGACGACGACGCCTCCTGCATCTTCTTGCTTGCAACACGGTTACCAAACCGCCTTCGCGACGAATCGATGAGCAGCTTTTGCCTCCTCGACCGGTGCTTGAAAGAAGAGATCCCACCACTCACGGATCAAAGGGGCTTCGATGGATCAACTAGACACGCTGGATGCATTGTTAACTTGTTTGAAGAAGCGACACATTGTTAACTTGTTTGAGGAAGCGACACATTGTTAACATGGCGTACCGTCTCGGCCCCTCGAAGCATTAGGTAAACGTCTGGTTTATCGAAGCATCTGAAGCTATCTAGACACATCTACAAGAGAACAATAATTAGTCAGTAAGATAAAATCAACCAGACGTTCGTACGTAGGAAGCGGAGGCAGAGCAGTGCCCGGCGCCGGCGGGGTTTGTGGAAGCGTGGGAGATGCGTTAAGCGAGACGAGGGGCAGTTGGTGCAGTGGCAGCTCACTGATTCCACATGCGTCGCAAGAAAGGCCGGCCTTTGACTGGAACAGTTGCGGATTTAGGTGCAGGGGACAGAGCATTAGGTAAACTAACCTTACACCCAGGAGGTGAATCCATGGTTACCGCTCGCTACTACACTTATGCAATGCTCAGTTGCTCACCACGTACAAAAGCAGCTTACACGCTCACACAAGCTCAAATGAGATTTCAATGTCTACGTTCCTCTTCATAATCTTCGAGTTTAACTTTTACTATGATAAAAAAGAGAGTGAAAAATCTACTTTAGTCACGGAGGACCATGTTTCAATGTCAACGACAAGATCAGAGTCTCAATGCTTGATGTTTAACACATGATGTTGTTCATCGGTTCCTTTTTCTTTCTTTTTTTTTTCTCCGAAATTCTAGGCTGGGCTGGGCCTATGGGCGAAATCTCCACGGTATGCCGTGGCCCAATACTCTGTAGATACATACGCCCATCGCGTGCCCCGGACTCGTATTAGTACAGCACGACGAGGGACGGGGAAGGGTTCTTGCCGGGTTTGGGGTTCCTCGGCGACTCTGTCCGCCGCCACCTGCCGCATCCTTCGCCGGGGTTCTCCTCCTCTGCCTCCTCGCTCCGTCTGATCAAGCACGCTTTTGATAATTACGCTACGAGGTGAGGTGAAGCCGTGAGGGTGCGCGCGCTGCACGTCCCTCCAGCGATTCGTGCATCGAATTCCGCCTGTGCTCGTCTGTCTTGTTTTAAAAGCGCTTTGTTTTTCTCTTCCTCCTGGTAATGCAGCTGAACACCCTTAATCCATGGAGGTGAGGGGATACTCGATGGTGGCAGCGCCGGTGAAGGGGACCCTGCAAGGGCTTGCTGGCTGCCCGCAGACCTTCCTCTCTGCACGGAAGCCGCGGAGCGCCAACTCCGTCCGCTTTCATCCTCTGCAGCAGCGCGGCGGCGTCTTTCAGTCTCTAGCCTGGAGCGCAGACGGCGACAGAGGGCACAGAAGGTTGAAAGCCCAGGTACGTAGCGGGAGTTACTGATCTCTCGGACAGTCTCTGTGCTTTTTCTGATAAAATCATTGAGATTATTTGATCATCTGCATTACTGACAAAGCTGCTTTTACCAAGTCATCTGTGATATATTCTATCTATTGCCTCTGTTATCATTACTGATAATGTTGTTTTAATAAACCATCTGATTGTACTATATTCGCTTCCCCTATGTTAATTGTCAGAATAGATATTTGTTGATGTTTGCCAGAGGACTAAATGATCTATAATTGATCCAGCGGTCGAATAGGGCCTCTGAATCCCCCTGTTTTTTGAGAAGGCTATACTGTTACGTACTCCCTCCGTTTCCTTTTTCTTGACGTTCAGACAAAGCTTTTAGTTCAAATTTGATTTATGGTTCTTGTCTGAACGTCATAAAAAAAATCAGAGGGAGTATTCTTCATTTTTTTTGGGTGTTTTTAAGCTATTCATTTCCTTTTTGTCTTGATATATATTCTGACAGTAAGATGTACACATAAGAATTTTCATGAGTGGGACTTCTTGTTTTCTTATACTCTGCACCAAAACTTTACTAACTGTGTTATAACATAATCATACAGGAGCCGGACCGGATTCCGCTAAGTCGCAAACCGTTTTTCAGTAATGAAAATTTTATTGATCCTCAGGCACCAACTTCTTACATTGACGTCCTCAACACGTTGAGGCCACGCCATCCACTGGTACCATTTTGATCTATTTTCATATTTTTTTTAAAAAAAAATAGTGCATTGCGCTACAACCATGAAAGGTTAACATTGAATTTTACTAGGTTTCTTATACTTGAATTTTCATATGCACATTTGTTTTTGACATGTTAGGTCTGTAATTGCACAGACCAATATATTCTACTACCTCAAAATTATGTTCCCTCGCATTTCTTGATTTTTCATGTTTTAAATATTGAACATTATAAGCATGCATAATAGGCAACAAGCCATATTGTAAAAGCAAGTTTAATTTAAGTTTCTGTAAGGCCATCTGACAACATTAGCCTACTATGGCACGCATTCAACTGCTTGAAGCCTTTTTTCGTGTCATGAATTTACTGCATGATATGGTTTAATCACAGCAGCAGGAGATAACGTGAGCAACATGAAAATGTTCTTCAGCAGTGTGCTAGAAATTTTGTGGACGGAATCATACAGTTCGTTTCATCAGAGAAGGAATACTACAAGTTTATTATAATCGCCTGCAAAGAAAACACCAATATGATCATGGAGCTGGTATTCTCTTGACACTTTTCGTTGATACCTTGTAAGGTGACATTTTTTTTTCTCTATGCTATGCGCCTATTCCTTGAATAAGGAAATAACGATTTAATTTCTTTTATCCGTGATGGTTAATGTTTCAATAGATCTACTTCCATTCAGTAATAGTACTCCCACCGTTTTTTCATGAATTAATTAGACTTATATCATGTATAATACCAAAATCATATCATATATTTGGAAATTCAGTCACTGAAATTTCATTTCTTGTAGTATTTCCTATTAATTTATTATAACCAGGGCATTGAATAAGGCTTTTGGTTCCAGAAAAATCTTTTTTTTTTCTTATGATTCTACATTTTCCCAGGGTTTCATATCTTGTTATAACCGAGATGACATTCTACGTGGTCTTGAAAGAATAGAGGATGATATTGCCAACGAAAGGTTTGAATGGAGAGAAAACAAGGATGTACGAAGTAATATTGTTGAGGCACTTGTTGAAAGAGTTGGGGAACCGGCAAGAAAGCTTGATGCAACGATTAGTCAATATGTTCAAAAGCTAACAATCCTCCGATTATGGTTCCACGACTCTGTAGATACAATAGCTACTCAAATAGAACAGCTTCAGGTTTACCTATGCAGCTATTCTCGTAAAACTTGTTTCTTTGTCTCTGTGAACTTCTGTTTCCTGCACTGCTGATTATTTCGTTCCATTATCAAAATTTAATTTTATGCTCTACATTTAGGTCACTACTGTGATAAAGACATGGAATTTCACATTTTGGTCAAAAAAATTGTTTGGAATGCTAGCTTGTAGAATTTCGTTTATCTGATTTTCATCATTATTCACATTATCTGAAAAGAATATTTGTAGACTTATGACTATAAGGAGATAATTTCCCCACTCTTCATAAATAATTAAGTAATGTGGAAATAAATTATAGGTGATTTGATAGGCCTTTTCAAACAGGATGCCCGTTTTATGAATTAATGTTATGTAATTGTAGAGGGCCAGAATAGTGGGTTGCTTATCAAGTATCCTCAAGTGCAACCTTTTGCCATGTTACAAACCAACAATTGTGATTATATCCATCTCCTTATTCTCCATAGAAGATAGAATTGAATATACATAAATCAGAGATTAATTGTTCTTTAAGAATATTTCTTTTTTTCTTTAATGTTCTGTATACATTATGATGAATTGTTGAGTAATCACAAAGTGAAAGATGCTACTATATTTTATAACACGGTTCATGAACAATGTATTTAACTTTCTTCTAAAGTTCTGACAACTGCAATAAGAGTTTTCTGTTCAGTGCTAACTTTATGCAGAATAACATCTAATTTTAGGTCACTATGAATATTATAGGTTGAGCTGGTTTTGCTAGCACTAAGAAATTGGGGATTTGTTGTGCCTCTCCTATTTCGCCGTACTGACTGGATTCTACTTGGCGAATTGATATTGTCAAAAGTTGAGCTGGTAATTTCGCATGTCTAGTGAAACTTTGAATGCTGTTTTACTGGTCGTGGCAAATGGAAGACTCAAAGCACATTTCTGTACTGCCCTAATGACATTTCCAGATGTTTAAAGTTATAGAAACTCAAATAGTATTTTAAATTACATATAACCATGTGCCTGCTTCAACCCAGCTCCTCGTTAGGCACATTTTGGTGCCAATTAGGTGCATCCTTTCAGGTTTCATAAACTGTAAATACATAAACACGTGTAAGCCTAATAATCTCACATCTCTACTAAAAAATGATCTGGGATAATTTTCCCACGATATATATTGAACACAAAAGTTTACCACACTTGAGTTATATATTGCATATGTCAACAATAAATATTCCATATTGTTATCTTCCATGCATGAGGAAAACCCTGATGTGATAGTATTATATTTGATGTGAACAGCTGGAAAGGGATGTATCGCGACTTCGCAGCTGCAAAAATAAGATTGACTCTACACTATTCATTGCCCTTCATTTGTGCAGTGCTGATAGTTGTCTAGACAGGTGCGATTTGCTTTCTTCCATATGACAGTTGACCTTTCATAGAACCTTTCATAGGTTGATCTCATGTTAAGGAGAAATATGCATGTCACACATAAATTTGTTACTTTTCCAAGAAAAAATGCACTTCTAGTCATCTCCGTTATATTGCTATATTGCTTTCTTGGTTGTTTCGAATGTGCATTTGAGCTTTTAGGCTATTCCATGTTCTATGCATGTTTGTTGCTTTTCTTAGTGTTCATGTTTGTCACAAGAGTACTCCCTCCGTTTTTAAATTGTTGTCGCCATTGACTTTTTTTGCTATCTTTGACCATTCGTCTTATTCAAAAAAGTTTTAAAAATATCATATATTTTGTGATGATTTGTTTTATCTTCAAAGTAAGTTTGAACCTAACTTATAATTTTGCATATTCGAACAACTATTTTGAATAAGACGAACGGTCAAACGTAAATAAAAAAGTCAATGGCGACAACAATTTAAAAACGGAGGGAGTATATGATTAAAATCAGTTAGATCTCAAAATGTCATTTTACATGTACAAACATAGATTATATGTTTAGAATATGGTTTGCATGTATCATGGAAACAAAGAACCACTTAAAAAAGAAGAAGATGAATATGTATTTATTTACTTGAGTGTTAAAATGTGGATAAATCTCCTGTTTTATCCCCTTATATTTGTAGGTTTCCACCTATAAATATTATTTAGCTTTTGAGGAAATTCTGTCGCTTGATGATTCAAAGACTCTCATGGCGGACTACTTACACATGCTTGTATATTGGTCAAATATCTTATGGAAACAAATAAATTAAAAGGTTATCATCTACCACAACTATATCTGTTAAATCTCATAAAAAACCATAAAACCACATTATGTCAGTATACTTTCCAATAGTTGTTAGCAGACTGGTCAGTGTATGTCATAGTCTTAACTATTGCATCACATATTCCATTGTACTGAACCGATGTTTCTACTCTTTCAAGTTAAGAATATTATTTATACTTTCATATTTCTTACAAAATCAATATCAGCTTGTATCTGAGTACTTTGATTACTCACAAATTATTTTATAAATGTAATTTTTTCAGATACTTGTTTGTCTACTTTAACATTATTCTATTTGATCTGGAACTATAGCAGGTCGTCCAATGATGGTTCGCATCTATTACAAAATGCTGTTATCAATTTCGGGAATATGATTATCGGCGACATTGCCATTGATATTTATACTATTAAACGAGAGATTAGTTATTGGACTGCTTTCAGATTCTTGACACCGAATGAAAGAGTTAGTAAAGTTTTTCACTTCTGGATAAGCATGTTTCAGATCTGAGTAAGCTTACAACCATACGAAGAAATCCTTTTACTTGTTATAGTATTCAGGTACAACACCATAAGATGATTCATGTTCTTGAAACATATTTTTGTTAATTAGTTTCTATATGCCTAACACAGATTGTTATTACAGAAGCAGGATTCCTGCCAACGATTTTTCGCTGTATATGTAATTGTTCAACAACTACTCAAAGCAGCTTCAGACTTCGCAAAAAAATGCATCTTTCGATAACAAAAAGTTTCAAAGTTTCCCATCCTTTCGTTACATCAATACAGGCTCTTCCAGAACACATTCGGTTGAGGTACGGTTTTCATTGCACATGCAGGGTTCATAAATGCATTTATCAGGACTGCCATTTGTAGTTTATTATGTTTTGGAACAAGATAACTAGGTAGAACAGCATGCTTGAGAACGAACTTAACTGAAATGAAGCAAGTTCATGTAATGTGTCGTCAACAACACTGGTGGCAGTGAAACACAATAAGCATGCTTTATCCAATTTTCCTTGTCCAATTGCGATGAAATTTCCATCTTAGCTGGCACATTTGCAGTGGACTCCCACTCTGAATTTCTCTTATCATAACAAATATCTTAAGATGTATATTTGAGCGATGCAACACAAGCATTTATCTTGGTTTTGGCGGGCCTTTTCCTGCAACATTTGATTTCTAGTCTTGGTTAACTTTTGTCTTACAGTGTTAATTATGTTTCGCCACGAATGTGGCACGATGGAAATTTCAGTATGAGTCACTTGCTTTAAAAATTAATATTATGATAGAGTTTTTTTTATACTTGTAATGAAATGGATTTGGGAGATATCTTCTTTACATTGTGTGAATTTGTAGAGTAGATATAATCTTTGGAAATTTGATAACCGAGTGACTAATTACAATTTTAACAAGCTTCTGTACATGGACAAGTTAGACAAACATTTTATGATAAACGATTTACCTTGGTATTTGCATAGGTTGAGCTTTTATTGATCTTTTTTTTTTCTAAAATCTACCGAAGCAGGTTAACAGCGAGGATGAAAGTGAAAAGGCAACTCAGGAATTTAAATCTCGCAGCGATGAAGTAATGAAGATGTTGGTCGATTGGCTTGCCAAACATCAAACCGTGGAAAACCCGTTGAAGTTCTCCCAGTTTGACGTTGAGTAGTGTGCTGATTCAAGTCTGCCAACGATGTTTGCAGCAATCCAATGAATCAGCTCTAAAAGTTACTTATAGTTAAGGTAGTGTACTGGTATTTAACAGTCTAACATGGAAAGTTTAAGAAATGAGACTTCAAATAAAAGTGCACGTTATCTTGTACTCGCGTAATGCAACAAAAGACGATGAAGGTATTTGCATGGGCCCATTTGTGTGTCCCTAATGTAGTCGTTGTTGAGCCTCGTCCATATGGCCATATGGACCGTGAGAATGGGAATGGAAACCGTGAGAATGCCAAAGTCGTCGCCAGTGCAGAGTTCGCCATGGATCCAAAGATCTGTTGCCTCTGATTCTGAATCTTGCTCGGTGAGGTTGGTGTCAGGATCCAAAAATGTGTTTTCCACATTACCTCTACTGCTCTGCACCTATGAAAAGAAAAGCAAGCCCAGGCCTGACCTATTGATGCAGTATGGCACAGAGGTTGTGCACCACTCCTGTGGTTGTTTGAATGGGAGATGTCATTCGAAGGCGTACAGCAGCAGAAAAGGATGTTTGTTCTTTTGCCACGTAATCTATCCTGTTCGCCTCGCTGCTTTGCGGCAACTGTTTTGCAGCAGCTACAGTGTTCGCAGCAGCAGCTACAATGTTCGCAGTTATTTTTCTGCAGCCGCAGCTGCAGCCTGCCGAACAGGGTGGATGACGCAAAAACAGAGATTAGCACGAAATCAATTAACCGATCAACTGTAACAGTGCACAAAAGGATGTTTGTTA
Source organism: Eragrostis curvula (assembly GCA_007726485.1). Classification (NCBI taxonomy): domain Eukaryota; kingdom Viridiplantae; phylum Streptophyta; class Magnoliopsida; order Poales; family Poaceae; genus Eragrostis; species Eragrostis curvula. The sequence continues at coordinate 16,835,644 of RWGY01000009.1, read as the reverse complement.
AGAGTATCTCAGCAGTAAATGTCCACGTGGCTAACCGCTCCCTGGGTAAGCTCTTGTCTTAGAACCTCCACTGCCACCTCCTTCAGAAGAAAGTCGAATACTAACCGGCCCCTGCGGAAGCTCTTGTCTTGACTTCCGCGGCCACGTCCATCAGAAGCTCGTACACCTTCTCAGTATCATCCACGCCGATAGCGGTGATGACTCCATGACCACCGTATCCTGCTCAAATGGCGTGATACGTCTGTTCCTCAGCTGCTGTTGCAGCTGAGTCCACCGCTCTAAAGATACTTTCTGTAAAGCCTCCTCGTACGCATCGACTGCGATAGCACAAGCATGCTACAGCGCCAGAGCATGCGCTTCGACCAACCGGTACCTGATGCTGTTCTGTGGCCTGCAATTCAACAGCAATATAAAGTATATATCGATTAATTACTGTAGCTAATGCACGGAGATTGGGTTGACTGCCAGTAATGTACTCTGTACCTTATAAATTTCGTGGATTCGATTATGGTACTGAGGTCACACACAACTTTCGGGCACTGGAAATGTGCAAAAAAGAACTTGCAAACGTTAGTCCTTTATTACATCAGCTAGCCTAGGTCCCAATTAGCAAATTTGCTATCATACCTGATTCAGGATCACGGGGCAAGAACTGCAGACTGGTAGGTTTGGAAATTGGTGTAGCAGACCAAGGAGCACAGCCTAATGAAAGAAACGAAGCATGGTATGTGAGTCGTGATAAGCAGGCACGCATTCCAAAATGAGTCAATCTAGCCAAATTTCGGCTAATTGTGTGTCAACTATCAATAATGATTTTGCCCAAGTATGTGTCGTTATTAGCTGATAACCAAATAGATCAGACAGCATGAAAAAAGCTTCATGGTTTCAGTAAAAAAAGTTGCATAAATATATAACACAAAATGTCTGACATTAGTAGTAAAATCATAAGGGTTGGCTAGCCAACCATGTATTTAGAACCGTGTGCCTAGAATGAATCAGATGATTTTGTTTCAAATGTAATAGGAGTACTATGGTTTGGGCGCCAGCTGAAAATTAGGTGAGAAAATATAATTTCGCTAAAAAAAAATACCACACATATGGAAAAGACAATCCGAGTGGCAGGATAAATAACTATAAACTGGATTCTTTGACAATGTCCAGTCTGAAATGAGTTCATTCCCAAGCAGACAATATGGCCCTTTTGACACGAAAATTATCTGCAATGTCGCAAATTGAAATCAACAGGCCCAAATAGCGTGGGCTTCCCAATTAGCCGGTATTTATCAGTCCAAAAACTATACCCAAATCATCGATCATCATACATCCCTCTACATTACACCGAAATTCTACAGGGCCAAAATTTCACCGCAGGCAAACAAATGCAACCGTCATTTCCATCCTGCTGCGCTACGGAGAGAGATAGATTAGAGGGGAAGCGAGGTGGAGCCATACGTACCATGAGGTCCTCGATGCCCTCGATCACGCTCTGGGCGGCAAGAGCACTCCACCCAAACGTGCCGAGCTGATCATATTTTGAGTTCGTTTCGATAACAACGCTTCCTCGAGGTGGCTCGCGACTGCTAGCTGATCACTAATTGTAAAATAAGCCAAGCGCGCCAAGCTAGATCGTTCCAAACCGAAGAGTACACACGTTGACATGGAATGCATGCATGCTCCATGCACACGTACCGAATAGTAGACACGTTGACAGGCACCTGCCTACGTACCTACCTATACTATAACTAGCAACGCAATTTATATACTCACCAAATAAAATGGAGTGATCGCACTTAGCTTACGTACTCAGAGCAACAAGCATATATACATGAAGACCTCTTTTTACAACATGCCTAATAGTATCTTTAGAGAGATTGAGATCATTAGCTGATAGTTATGCTGTCGCAATAGTTTTGGCAAATGGCAATGCGCAGACGCAAAATGAGCAGCCGTTTGCGCGAGTAGAGATGGTATGCTTCCGTGGAGCGGTGGAGGCTATGTTGCTCCCCGATGCATCTTTCGCTCGTCGTCGATCACGAGGGGGCCGGTGGCCGGAGGTGAAGGAAGCAAGGACAGCGAGGTCAACGTGCCTCACAGGCCGAGCTCTTGGCCCCGGCCGTTGCGTCGTCGCTGACTGGTCTCCGTGCGGCTGCTGTGCAGCGAGGCGCGTGGCGCGTGGCGGAGGAATGTGGGCCCGGGACAGCACGTAGAAGCTCGCCGGCCCCGTCCTCGTGGCCGTGGGCCGCTCCCGCGCGACCAGGGCGGTCGCAGCCTCGGCGTCTGGCTTCTCGGCTCCGGCCGCCACCCTCGCCGGCCGTTTCCATGAGTCAGCCCACCGCGCGCGGACACGCCGGCCACCTCGAGCACGCGATGGGGCATTTTCGTCAGCGCCTCTCATCGTCAATCTCCGGGCACGGCGCGGCTCCTCACCGAGCTTCTTTGCGTCGACGGCGACCAGCACAGCACGCGACGGCCTACCGGGACCCTGGACGAGCACAGCGCCGTCCCCGCTTGCCAGCCACGCCATGGCGCACGTACGGGAAAGGCCTCGACGTCCTGCTCAATTAACGCCAACACTACCAGAAACGTGAATACCCCTGACGGGCGTGACTGGCCTCACAGGAAAATGGGCCTCGTTGCCACCGCAGCCCACAAAATCCAACCCTAGCTCCTTTCAGCCGCGCCCCTCCCCTTCTCTTCTCCAACCGAGCCGCCGCCCGCCCCCGTCACTTTCCTCCATGCGTGGTCGCCGCCCCCTGCTCCCCACCGAGTCGCCGCCCCTCCCCTCCCCTCCGGCGCGCATCTGCGGCTAGGGAAGATGCACGGCGGTCCAGCGAACCAGCGCCTGGGCCGGATCTTCGCCTCCTCCGACATCCTCTCCCTCCGTCGTCCCTGCGCCGCCCCTCCCTACCGGCGCGCATCGGCGGCCAGGAAGCCGTGCGGCGACCCCAGGAACCCCCGCCGAGGCCGGATCTACGCCGTCTCCAGTTCCTCCGCCATCCCCGCCGCCCGAGCTAGCCATCCGCCGTCCTCGTCGAGGTTGTCGTCCACGAGGCCCTCCGTCCGCCCCTAAACTCGCCCCGGCTGCCCGACGTTGACGCCGTCTTCCACGGCCTGCGCGCCGCCACCGCCATCCACGTCGAGCTCAACTGCCCGAGCTCCTCCGGCACTCAAGGTGAGCATCTCAGCTCTTTTGTTTTATGGATTCCGATTATGATAGAAACGTAAGGTAAAATAAGTATCTTGAACCAAGAAAACCTGACAAATTGATGTGTAGACCTGTGTGATTTTTTAGCAGATTAGCCATGTTGGAGTTGATGTTCATGTCAACATTGTCAGTGGTATACATGAATTGCTCATGTTAAATACTGAATGTGTGCTGCTGGTAATTGAACCTCTGATAGGATTCTTAAAGCCACCTTGGAGAATCTCTGAACCTTTGTTGTTTGTTAAACTGAACCTTTAGCTAAATTTCCTTATGTTGCAGAGAAACACAAGCAAGTTATGAGATGTTTAGGAGGGTATAAGATAGCAAAAATTGATCCAACATAATAATAATTGCGGCCCACAGGGATTTTCCGATTTCCGGTAGAGTGGTACGAAAGTAACTTGATGGCTTGAAAATTGAATTTCTCTCTGTTTACATTGTTCTCAATTGTCCGATGAATGTACAAGTCGCTAGCACTTCTATATATGAGGCTGTTCATGGAAAGCTTTAGCTAATTCTATCTTTTTTTGCTACTTGCAGAAGCTAGCAGAGTACATGAGCAAAGGATCCATAGCACTGCGTTTATGGGGTATGTAAACAGTAGTTCACTTGTGTTTCTAGATGAGATGATATGTGACTATTACTTGTACAAAAAGATGTAGTTCACTCGAGTGTACTGGATTAATGGTCAGATGTCTTTTTTTTTTTATTTTCCCCTGAGCATCTTTTCCCTGAGTGTTTACCGTCAGGAAAATTATTTTCCTGTGTGCCAACCTTCAGGGAAATTCTATTTCCCTGTCATCATATTCCTGGCGGTTATTTCCTGAGGGTTCACCATCAGGAAAATTATTCCTGACGGTTTTCTCAATTTTCCTGACGGTTTTTGGCACACAGGGAAATTCGAGTTTCTGGTAGTGCAAGGCCTGGGCGAGAGGCGCGTCCCGCCCGCGGCGCGCGTGCGGCAACCAGCTTGTCGCCGTCGAGCACATTCACCTACAGCCTCATCATCGCCGCATGGGGACGTGCCACCGGAAAACAAGATGAAGCCAGCCACTCTGTTTTTGCCGTCCGCATGCGGACAGCGCTGCCTGCACGGGCTCGTCTTTCGAGGGCCGTCGTCGCGGTCGTCTTCAACGCGCATTGCCCCGGCAGCCTCGTCGCGGTCGCTCGCGGTCACGCGGTGCACGACGTGGCCGGCCTCCCGGCTTGACAAACGCGACGCGACGGCTCTTACTTTCTCGACGTCGGCCGCAGGGTAGTCGAGCTCGACGCACGCCAGCAGCGACCGGGTCACCTGCTAGTTGTAGTACACAGTTCACTGCATTTAGCCGTTGCGGCAGGCCTATCGCCAACTGAATTTTTTCTTTCCGCTTTGAGAGGGCCGAATGATGCCTACTGGGTTGGCTGATTCGTGAGCGGGCTTTCTCCCAGCATGAGTAATAGAGCCCGTCCCAGCATCGGGGGCCCACCGATGGCCACAAGCGTTCGCGGGCTTTCTTCCGGGCCCTGTTATGCCCGCCCGATCAGCAGCAGGAAGAGGCGGAAACCCTATACATAGCGCGCGCTACCCGTAGCCATCGGGTAGCG
>RWGY01000009.1:16704559-16830752 GCA_007726485.1 Eragrostis curvula | reverse complement strand
AATTACGAGGGAATATAACAGCAGAAGTGAAGAATGTGTTTTGGTTTCCATAAACCGTCATTATGAAGAAATTTTTTTTCAGAAAAATCCCTTTCCAATTCGCAGGTAATATCACTCAAAGAACCCTATCCAACACTAACTATGCACAACGAAGGGCTAAATTCCTCAACAAGCACCCATATTCGATACACAGATGTTACATTGTCTCTATCTGTGTGCTCAACAAGTGCAGAATTAGGGTTAGGTGACATGCTGATCCACACAAACACATAAACATATCTAAGAAAGCAAACAATATTATGCATTACCAACGAATCCTATCACCAATTAGCCAAAAATAGGACACAGGAAGGGCACAATCAGGCACGTACTTCATCTTGGCGAGCTTGTCGGGGTCGCCGGTGCTGGAGGGGAGCTTCTCGAGGTCGACCTCCATGTGGTCCTCCTCGTCGTCCTCTTCCTCCTGCTCCTTCTGGGCCTGCCTCTTGGCCCTGGCCGCAGCCGCGGAGAGAGAAACCGGGGGCGCGGTCGACGACGAAGGCTGCTGCGGCGGAGGCAGGGCCTGCGGGGCGCCGCCGTCGTAGTCCTCGGCGTCCGCGGCTCCCGCGGCGGAGGCGTCCTCCTCGGGCGGCGCCGGTGACTCCGGTGGCGAGTCCTGCTCCTCAACGGCGGCCTCGAAGGGGTCCTTCATGGTGGGCGAGCGGTGGACGGCGGTGGTGGCTGCTGCGTGAGACGACGGTTCGCGAGAGGCCGGCGGCGACCGGGGAACGGAAATAGAGAGGGGAGGAAATCGTGGGCTCGAGTGGAGCCTGGATCTTTCATGTTGGGCTTTAGTTTGTCGGTTGTTTTGGTCGTGCGGAAGTCGTCCAATATCCGGCAACCATATCCTTTGGATTTGGGCCGCGCGGCTCGGACGCGGGCTGCAGCGCAGCGAGAGGAAAGACGTTCCACGAGGTGGCCCGATATCCTTGTATGGGCTGAATTGCGCGTGGATGGACTGGTAGCCCACGAGGCTTTGTTACCTCAGGTCCGGTCCGGTGCACAACGCGAAGGCTGATCAGAAGTATAGAACACACATGAAGATGACTGATTAGTCGATTCTGCATCCACTAATGAACTAACAACGTGTGTAATCCATTGTGCTCCGTAGCATCTATATAGCTCAATGATGATGGTTTTGTACTGTATATCCTACAGCAATCAAGAACAACATCGATCCACATGCTAAGATTCAGTGTCGAACCTAGCTAGCCTCAAATCCAGTGTGCTATCCTCGGTGTCCACCGATCACCTGACACTGTAATTAAGCCTCATCGCTACACAGTGTCTTGCGCTCGACACTGAATCGTGGTACACATATTTTTCTCTTTCGGTTGCGAGCGCATCAAATTAGCGCGTGCAAGCTAGCTGCTAATCCTATCCGGACAGGAATTTAGGATAGGATTTGCCCCCAGCACTTTCGTACAATTCGAATCACATGCACGTAGTGCGCGGCTTTGTTAAACAACCCCAGCGCATAAGATTCTCGCTCAGCTCGATCGCTCGTCTTTGACCTATTAGACTATGCAGCAGATCACGTATTTTAGCAGCCCAAATTTGGTGCCATCTGCAGACGACAGAAGGGTCCTTTTTGTCGCCGATCACACACTCTCTCTAATAACATATATATGCATGCAACAATGCACCGTCGTCGTTCTCACCTATTTCCTGTGTGAGAGTGAATATTCGCCGTTTCTCTGACCAACTACTCCCGCCATGATTGCATTGCCGTGCTGCTTCTTATTCCTCACCAATCGGTTGTAGCGCTCACCTCGCTTTCGTGGAAAAGAGATGCCCGGTTGTTTGCGCAATTAGACCGCGACATGTATCATTGACAGCAAGTAATGCGCTAGTATTATACGCTAGACTAGCATCCGCTTCCGAAGCATCGTATCGTACCAGCAAGGAGCTGCAGCGAAAGTAAGAGCCTGCTTGGTCTCCTCTGACCAGTGATCAGTGATGTGTCGAGCTCTCGCTCGCGCTGACGCTGAAGGATGACACAGATGCACAAGGATCGTCAGGTGGAGCCGTGGAATCTCATGTACTCGCTGCACTAGCTGTGTACTTATATATATGATGCGTATGGAAAGCATTTTCTTTTTGTAGAGACTTGGACAAGTATTAGCTTTATGGTCTCGCTCGCTGATATTGTGGTTCATGCAAATTCTGGCTTCTTTTCCCTTGTGCGATTCTGATGGCAACGATCGGGCGTTGCACTACCCTTAATCTTCCCCCTTGTGCGATTCCAGTGGCCATTACGAGTTGTTTGTGTACTTTCTGCTATGTCTACCTATGCATTTTCAAGAGCATATCTGGCTACATATAATATATTAATGTTCCAATTCTTTACCTGTCTAACATTTTTGCGGAAAAGATAAAGGATGACATAAAGCATGCTTAGTGCTAACCGTGGTCTGTGTGAGTGCATCGACAGCTAGCTGAATTAGTAGCCATATACACTTTTTGGTGAAACAAATCCTCTTTGCAAAAGTTGACATGAAAATGAAATTGACTGAAGAATGTTCCTGTCAGTTCTCTCGAAGCTGCTAAGGAAACCTTTACCTCTCATTAAAGAGTACAGTGACGTTTGGTAAACAGTTGAGAGCATTGTCTTGGCTGTCAAAACTGAAAATATGTACATCAGCCGATCAAGCCCTCCAATGCGCCAGGAGAATCTTTCATTACTAAAACAACAAGTTGGCTGCTGAACGAATGTCGCCTTTCTCTAGTTGACTATAAAATTACTGTGCCAATCTGTGCAGATATCGTAGCGCGCACATCGCATCATCCAATCTATCAAACCCAAATTAAGAATGAGAGTAGCAACCAATCAGTGCTAATTTGGGTTCTTCTTCTTTGTCTTCTCCTTTAACTCGATCTGGCGTGCAACGAGTACACATATATGGACGAGTTTGGTTGGCAGAAAGAGCTGATTAACCCCCAGAAAAAGCCAGGCAGGTGAGCACTCGCTCGACGCTCACGGTGGTTGAGCGAAAAATTTATGGGATTTACGTCGCGCTGTCATTGCGTGCGCGGCCGGTCCTATCAGCGGGAAATTGCGCGCGGGCTGAATGATTCGCCATTTCAGCTAGCTCATCGCCGCGTCATCATGTACTAGAAATATCAGGCTACCTGCTGATGAATCATGTCGTCATAGTTGTTGTACGTGCAGTACTGTGTGGAAGGGATCGATCTTGTTTGTAGGGCAGCTAGTTCTTCCTGTGTGCATTGTGCAATCTTAATTGACAGTACATGAGTAGTTGGTAAGACGTGGTAGAGTACAAGACTGATGAACATCTGGAAGCTTAATGGATAAGTTAAATAAAACAAAAAACTTGACGGTTGAGGAAAGACCATCACCATGGCTTTGTACTAAGAAGAATCGCTTCCGAGCTCGGCCAAGAAAATACCCTGAAGACCGGCTGCCTAAACGCGCCACTGGGTGCCTAGGACACGTGGACGACATGCATATCTATGAAGGCAACCGTAGTGGTATGCGTATAAGGGCAGGTATAACGCTACACGTTGGCAGTCTTAGGGAGGTACAACGTTACACGTAAGCAGTCTTATAACCCGTCTCATGCAACGTCACGTAGAATTTAGGAGTATGAGACGATTTACATACCATTGTACGAATTGTAGTTGCCATGCAACTCATAAACATTCCTTTTCTTATCTATAAATTAAGGAACGATGCAATTTCTACGAGACAACTAAAACAACCACCCATTGTATAGATGGTCTGATAAGTAATCTCAAGATTACGTGGCTTGTATGAGACGGCCTAAACAACGACACTGTTGTACCTGCCCTCATAGGCCGTCTCATGCAACGTCACGTAGAATTTTTGATGAGGCGAAAGAGATAGAGGGAGGGAAAAGAAAGAGGCGGTTATTTCGCGAGGCAACCACCTCAAACGCTAAAATTTAGGAGTATGAGACGACTTACACACCGTTGTACGACTTGTAGTTGCCATACATCTAAAAAACATTCATTTTCTCATCCATAAATTAAGGGAAGATGCTATTTCTACTAGACAACTCAAATAATCACCCATTGTATCTGTTGTCTGATAAGCAGTCTGAACTCTGAAGATTACGTGGCATGTATAAAACGGTCTCATAGACAGTTCCATTGTACCTGCCCTAACAAGGAACAACCGACGAGGGGCCTTCTATTTACCTAGACATGTTTAAATTTGCTTTCACTAGGCATTTGTGCTTTCAGCGGTAGGCGACGTGGCCGTCGACAGCGAGGCGTCAGTGGTGACTTCGTCAATCTAGAAGATTTGCCGGCTCGGTCTTCGAAGATGCTCATAGAGGTAGGGTTTGCGTATGTGCGTTCATAAGGGTGAGTGTGCGTGCGTTGTGAGTGTCTAAGTTGTACTGTGTAATAAAAAAAATCCGAGACCTAAGGTATTAATTGTAAGTTAATGAACATGCTAGTGAAATAAAATATATGTGTAAAGTCTCTAGGTAAGGTTATGTGCAGTAATGATCTAGGGAAACTAAAATTAAAGTTATGGCAACTAGAGATACCATGATTCCTACTATGAGGAAAATCATTTGAAGATCTCTAACAGTCTTGTAAACTTCTCATTTTGGCGTCTAACACGTCAATAAAAAATGTTACAAGAAGTTTGTGGATTATGCAGGAATGGATATTTAATTCCTTAGAAAAGGTTATATATACTTGATCAAACTATATATATCACTCATCAGTTGATGCAAATCAAGGCTTGACATTCAACTCGGTCACCTAAGGCATCACCACTTGTAGTATGTAATGTACTTTTCTTAAGCTCTTCGATGAGAAGGACAGTACCTGTCCTACGGACCTGTTTGCGCTTCACGATCGTGCGGTTGACTTCCGTGTTGGGTGAACATCCATTCAGACTGCCATGGGATTTGAGAGATTCGATAGTGACGAGAGAGGAGGAAAATGGCAACACACACGTGGCTCAATCTTCTAATGTGTATAATTCTTGCGAATCTATGAATCATCACAGGTTGAAGTAATCAACCTTATCAGCTTATGCCATCATCGTTTTAACCTACAAAACTGTTGGAGGGCCGTCTCTCCGCTCCAATCTCATTTTAGCTTATGCCACCATCCTTTTAATCACCGCCCAATCTGAGAGGAGACGTAATTTGCATTCTATTTTTTTTTTTTTGGGGGGGGGGGGGGGGGGGGTCATGGCCCCTCTTAAAAATTCAATGGCCTAGATTGACCTGCTGTGTGGTAAGACAAAAGGATTAGGGAGTACAGTAAAAGAGCTAGAAAGGTTAACAAGCTCGTTTGTACATTTGAAAAATATTGAAATTTTTTCACAAGTTTCCTAGTTCGTAGCGAGCATTTACGATGCTCGATCACAACAACAGTGTAAATGCTCGATCACAACGACAGGCATTAGTAAAGAGGTGGTTCATTGGTTTGTATGATCAATTGCAGAGTAAAAAGCATGCCTAGAGCCGGAGATAATGGCAATCAGAAGCCCTCTAGCTAGCTACATTTTGCTTTCACTCTTCGAACCACTCCAATTTGTATGCACTATTCAGGAACAGGAGGATAAGTGCTGACTAGTGCCAAGAGCACGCTGTGCTTGGCTCTTTATAGGCGACAACAACTACCGGCGTTCTCACGATGGATAAAGCTCTTCTCGTATGAGATGTAGGCAATTCTGCAAAACAGACAGATTAAAGGCTGCAAGCCTGCAACTTAGCTGTTTATATCATATAAAAAAAGAATAAAAAATGACCAATATATTGGAGACCCGAAAAGCAGGTATAATAAGCTTACTCAACAGGCTGATGTCCTCTGTGGAGGAGAGAACGGAAAAGAGAGATTGAAGTCGGCCGTTCGTCAATTGCCGGGCTGAAGGCAGGCTGAACCACTGCTGTTGGGCCCCATGCAAAACAAAAGCTTGTTTAAAGCCGGCAGCTGGTAGGCTCTCAGCCGATATTCATTAGCCTTGCTCTAAGGTAGATTTTCATTAGTGTAAGTAATTAGAGATCTAGAGGATTGGATATCCTTCAACAAATTTTATGTTAGCTTGACTTAGGAATCAACAAGAAGGGATAATACGAAAATTATTGTTGAAACTGAGAAGCATCCTCTCGATATAGTTATAGAAGGAATGAGTTTATGGCCCTGTTCGTTTCTTTTAGCGCTAAATTTTAGAGGGCTCTAAATAAAGAGAATCTAGTACTAAATAAAGTCTAATGACAAAACCTTTTTACAGATGGGTACATCTTTACGAGACGAATCTAACGAGCCTAAGTAAGCTATGTTTTGCTACAGTCATGCTACAGTAATGCTACAGTAACCATCGTCTAACCACGGATTGCTTACCCTCATTAGATTCGTCTCGCGAATTAGACCAGGGATTCTGCAGTTAGTTTTGTAATTAAACTTTATTTAATACTCTTAAATGATAAGATTCTTTTTTTTAGACCCCGAAACGAACACCCCTTATGCCACCAAAAAGAAGAGAAACTCTACAACAACGACAAGACATACACATGCGACGACAAATTAAGCATATGTGTTGAACTGCTAAACTCCGGATAGGGTCGTGTTGCCAATGAGGAAGAACATTCAGATGAACAAAAGGCAGACAAAACATAAAGGAGGGCTTTCTTTCTCATTATTTTTTGAATAATAGATATGTACAAAACTCTCCTATATATCTCCCCCTCATATATATATATAAGACCTGCGGGATAGGATTCAAGCTTGGAGTCCAAATTTCGGTGAAAACCCGCAAGAGTCTTTACGAGGACCCGGTTACTATAGCACATAGGTTTCCACTGCCCAATAACGCAAAGAGATAGTATAGATCATATTGGAAACCGTTGCCAAACGATTCAAGTACATGCATGTATACCCTAACTGGCTGCTTGGCTTTCTCCTTTCTCCGGCAACATGAGTGTGCATAGTCAAAATATTATCACAAATTGCCATCTTTCCCTGATTGGGCCAGCCACCAATCAGCTCATGAGTCACGAACATCCTCTTAATTTTGTCAATGCTATATATAAGACCTGGTCCTGGCCCCTCCACTAGCAACAACCCCAAGTGTTCCTTATCAGAATCTCTCTCTCTCTCTCTCTCTCTCTCTCTCTCTCTCTCTCTCTCTCTCTCTCTCTCTCTCACACACACACACACACACACACACACACACACACTCACCCCCCCCCCCCCCCCCCCCCCCCAACCCAATTTCTGCATATTGTATAAATTTTCCTTATGCCCTTTTGTGCTTGTTTCGTGGCTTTTGAGGCACATATTGCGCGGCTAAACCACAGACGTGTCACCTGATCGAGCTACTAGCAGAAGCAACTAGTTATGGTGCCTGGTCATTGTAATATATTCATGTATAATTGTGTTCTTTCTACAAAACCATATTGTATCCTAATCTTATTCTATTTTCTCGTATCAATAGAAGTTGCAAACAAATCTTGAATAACTGTTTGTGAAAACAAAATGAAGACATAAATAATAACAATGTACATAACACAAAACATGTGTAACGAGAAACCATATATATTTATTAAATCATGAGATTTACAAAATATATAGCTTATATAGAGCTTTGTCTTCTTTCATTTTCTGCGTCAATACTTAAGAAAGATCTAACTTGAGAGATTGTGCAGTTAGTTGATCTTTAGAATTTACATGCTTGCCTGGTTATGACTCTGTAGAACACCTCCAATTAAGTTGCGTGTGTATATGGTGTAGAGATATGAATGGATGGCTGTTGTTTCGCCGATGCTCGGTCACGACGAGGCTAGACAATATCTTCTGGCCTAGTACTGACGGGGGGCAAGGTCACTATATATTCGGACATTTTGTTGCCCGGTACGGACGAGACGAAGATGGCAAAACATCCGTCCAAATGGGATGCGGCGAGTTGCAGCACGTGGCCGTGGCTCGCATGCTGCGGCAACGGTGATCGACGTATGTGCTTGCGGCGGCGCCGTATCGGCGTGGATTGCCTCGCGACATCGTTTGCGTTGCGGCGACGGCTGCGCGGCGCCTCCTGGCGGCGCGTGTGCGTCCCCTGCTGGCCGCGTCGTCGTGCAGCGTGTTTCTCTGGCGCCCTCTCGCGTAGAAGAGATCGGTTTGTTTCTATAGAAGACGAGGATAGGCATAGGCGGCAGGGTTACGTCGGTTGCACGCAGATACGTACCATCCCCGAATACCTTATTGAAGGACAAAACAATTTATCTCCAACGGACCTGCATGCTTATCTCCAAAAACCAACCGAATTCTGAGAGGCCACCCATCGATACTCACGTGTTGACATATAGAGCACCCGTAGTGTGCGAGCAAAGCGAACTAAGGGCACAGTAAAGCGAACCATTAACACTGTGAGAGTTGAACGGTAGTTGCCAGACCAAGAAATCAAATGGAAAACAAGAGTCGAACCGTCGCCAATATTGTTTCTTCCGCTGGTTGGGTAGAAACACATGCAAGTGAACTCCCATCTACCAATCACAGCACGTTAGGACGACGTGAGAATGATTTTTCTAACTAACTATGGGGTCCACACACACAGCAGCTATCGAATGGCAGAAAATCGAACCGAACTTTGCTCCTTCAGTTCGACGCAACATTGCTGATGCTTTAACCAAGCCTGCATTTAGTTGGAAACGCGTAGCCATGCATCCCTTGTTTAAAACACATTCGAATTGTATCTCCAGCTAGCTAGCGTACAAGCTGGGATGCGATACGAATACGTTTTGATCCTGATATCCAATACCGAATCGGTACGATCGAGGAGGGTCACGAACTACCACTACGGGAAACAGGGGGTTTGCCCCTCTTAAGCTCTCGGCAAAAGGTTTGCCGAGTATAACAAATTCCAATCGGTGAAGAGGGGTTTGTCGAGAGTCAAATATCGGACACTCGGCAAACCTTTTGCCGAGAGCCTATTCAACCCTCGGCAAAATAAAGGTGGGCTGACGGCACAGCACTCGGCAAACCCTTTGCGCTTTGCTGAGTGCTGACGTCACAACACTCAGCAAACCTTTGAATCTTTGCCGAGTGCCTGCGCCTGGGCACTCGGCAAATGTTGGTTATTTTGCCGAGTGTCCTGGCTTTGACACTCGGCAAATGTTGGCAGCACCTCCCCGCTGTTCTCCAAATACACGTCCTGGAGGGAGATTGTGTATCCGGAGAACAACAGGAAGATGGTGTCGAAACTCTGTCTCAAATCGGAGTAAATCATGGAAACGAACCCCATCTACGCATCCTCAGGCTGTCCAAATACGTGGACAATTCAAAACAGATACGGTCATAGATATGCAACCATCGGGCATATCTCCAACTGTATCTATTTCGAGCGGAAGACGCCTAACTAGGTTACGTTTTACCTACAGACATGAATGGAAAAAGGGAGAGCTTTTATGTCTCACCTTGCTGTCTGCAAAGTGCCGGACGATGCACAAGCTTCTCCTGCAAATAACGGAACATAAAAACGTCAATTCAAAATTTCGACAGAACCTCCCCTGCACGGTGAGGTTCCCAAAACCTGCAAAAAATCAACGGCACGATGGCCAGCAACCACATCTACTAAAATAGCATCGGCTAGCTCATCAATTCTTGAACTACGCTAACACATTTCAGTCCAACAATCTACACATTGGAGTTCAACAAACTAACACATGGTCCTTGATCCATTTCATTTACAAGCAATTTCACAATTTCATTTCCAAGCATTTCACTATTTCATTTCCAAGCATTTCACAATTTGCAAGCAATTCATATTTGCATAATTCAAACCAATTTCATTTCCAACCATTTTCATTTCACAGCAACAGAAAAGACAAGGAAAAAAAAGAGCAACCCGGGCCTCACCTCACCTGCATGACGAGCTACGGACGTCGGAGACGAGGTGTTGATGGCGGGGGCGCGGACGTCGAGGCACCTGCAGGACACCAGCTCGTTGGAGGAGAGGCCGGGGCTCATCGATGGGGAGGGACTGGGGCCGCAGCTCGTTGGAGGAAAGGCCGGGGCAGCAGCACGACGGGGAGGGGCTGGGGCAACAGCTCGTCGGAGAAGAGGCCGGGGCAGCAGCACGACGGGGAGGCTGTTGTCATCGGGGTCGCCGGCCGGGTGGCCCTCCACGGCATCCCTCGCCGCGGCCAGTGGAGGAGGACGCACCTCGGTGGAGGAGGGCGTCCGTGCGGCGGCGTGGGGTGGAGGAGCGGCGGCGCGAGGTGGAGGAGTGGCGGCGCGAGGTGGAGGAGGGCCGAGGGGCGGGCGGGATGGAGGAGCTCGTCGGCGCGGCGGCGTGGGGTGGAGGAGCGGCGGCGCGAGATGGAGGAGTGGCGGCGCGGGATGGAGGAGAGGCGGCGCGGGATGGGCACGGTGGAGGAGCAGCGGCGCGGGATGGGCGCGGTGGAGGAGGGCGCGGGCGGGCAGGGGGTCGTCGACGGCGGCGGCGGGGTGGCGGCGCGGTGGATCTGGCGCGTGCTAGCTGGTTGAGAAATTGGGGGAGGAAGAAGAAGTCGCGTCCGCCGCGGCTAAGTGTCGATTCCAAAATGTTTGCCAAGAGCACGAGATCTGGCTCTCGGCAAACATTTTTCTTTTTTTTTTCTATTTTTAATATTTACCGAGAGCCACACAGTCCTGCACTCGGCAAAATTTGTTTTTTCCTTACTTTCAAACGTTGTTTTGGTTGACATTTTGATTTCAATTTGAAAAGTACTCTACTACAAAGTTTCATAACTTTTCGTTATCTACCACTTTTATTTTTACAAATTCTCCATTCGGTATCGTTTTCAAAATTTAAATTTTTAAATTTGAATTTTAAAACGTATTTTTCATTGACATTTTAATTTCAAATAAAAAAGTTCTATAACTTGTCAACTACATAGTTTCTATAACTTATCAAGAGCTACAAATTACATCTCTACTATTTCTCTACCCGAGATTACCCGAAAAATTTTAAATTTTCTCTTTCAAGAAATTCACATGTATTTTTCGTTGACAAAGCAAATTCAAATTTCAAAAGTGTTCAACAACGAAGATGTGTAAGTTATGAAGACCTACAACTTCTGTTTTGATCATTTTTTAAAACAAAATAATTGTAGCCACATTGTTCACAAATTTCAAATGTACCTCTTCATGTTTCTATGAACTACACGGGACATTTATTGTTTGTGAACAAGTTTACCGTCACTTTGTCGAATGAACAAATGACCAAACTAGAAAGTGTAGGTCTCTAGATTTTAGACAACTTTGTAGTTTACAACTTTTTTATTTGAACTAATATAGAGTATGAAAAAATTGATTAAAAATTATTTTGCCGAGAGCCGCTCTCGGCAAAATATAGTTTGCCGTGAGCGGCTCTCGGCAAAAGGCATTTTTTTTTTACCTAGTGCCGTCTTTGCCGAGAGCTGCGACACAAACACTCGGCAAAAAATACCTCCTAGGCTCTCGGCAAACTCGGGAGCCTGGCCCACATCCCTGACGCCGTCCCGAATCTCGGACGGCCGTCAAATATTGCCGAGAGGGTAGTTTTTGCCGAGAGCCTTTTCCATTTTTGCCGAGTGCCCTGTTCCTGGTTCTCGGCAAATAACTTTTTTCTACCGAGGGTTTGTTTTTGCCGAGGGTTGGCTCACGACAAAGGAGCTCTCGCCGAGTGCCTTGCCTTTGCCGAGAGTGCCCGAGAGATTGCTCTCGGCAAAGACAGGTACACTCGGCAGAAAACAGGTTTCCCGTAGTGTGCATATCTGGCATGGGCGTGGCTATGCATGATTATTAGAAAGGATCTAACCTCCTTGATCATTGTTTCACTTCAATCTTCTAGAGACCGTTAAGTACGGTCACACAATAGATTCAAGCCCATGTACTCTAAAGTTCAAGAAATCTCGTAAGAACAAATAAAGGTTAGGCATGAAAACTCCGCGTAGCATGCAAAACCCTTCATCATGCAGTTTAGTAACTTCGAACCATCTTTTTTTTTTTTTCTGTTCTCATAAATTTGTGTATAATATCCATCAAACAATCACTTGAAGCGGTTAAGTAGCTTAGATTCAATTTTTTATAATTCCGTTAGCGTACTTCAAATGAAACTGTGGGGAGTTTGGGCTATCTACTACCTTTCAATTGCCAACATATGTATGCTCAGTTGTCCATCCAATTGAAGGTGCTAATCTCAGATGATGGCCACATGGATGGACGTCACTGTGTTCATGTCAACACTGAGCGTGTTCGTTTTGTTTAGAACTAAAGTTTAGTCTAAAATTCTTGCTATTTAAAGGTATTAAATAAAGTATAATTATAAAACTTTTTGCAGAAATTTAGGCTACTTTGCGAGACGAATCTAATGAGGGTAATTAAACTGTGATTAGACGATGGTTACTGTAGCATCATTGTAGCAAAACATAGCTTAATTAGGCTCGTTAGATTCGTCTCGTAAATTAACACCCATCTGCAAAAAGGTTTTGTAATTAAACTTTATTTAATATCCTTAAATAATAAGATTCTCTGGACTAAACTTTAGGACTAAAGAAAACGAACAGGCTCTACTACAAAGTTTAGGCTCTACTTAAACTTTAGGACTAAAGAAAACTTTAGGATTAAAGAATGTTTTGGTGCAAAAGATCTACAAGATGAAAAAGGAGTTAGTAATGGTGGGGACGTGGTACAAGGTAAATCTTGGAGTGTATAGTGGCAAAGCATGTCAATCGTTCAAATGTTCTAGAAGATCTTGGAAAAAGATTATCACACTACTCGAGCGAATTTGTACGGTTCGTGGTGTGGTCATGAGAAACATTCCCTATTTATTTCTACTTTCGTCTTCATCGTCTTGCAAGTCTTTGAAACTTTGCTTTTCTATGCCATTGTTCATCTCTCAACCGATAATTAGCTAGTAAGTCTCCTCAGAATACAAAAGATGATCAGTATGGTTCAGTTCCACATTATGTTTCCTTTTTACAGGTTATATCTGCCTAGGTGCGGCCCTACTGCACCGCAACTGAAGTTACACAAATCTAAAGAAATAATCAGCAAATATAGTACTATTATGCACACACTTTTCCTGTAGAAGTTTGTGTCCTTGTAACTGTCAGAGGTTTGTTTATAAACTGTTGCCACTTGAAGTTGATATATTAACCCAAGAATGATGAACATAAGGATCATAACCAGCTAGCTCTCCCCACCCACACTATATATGTCGTTCTCTCTCAGCTCAACAATGATTTCTAGCTAAAGCCATTCATCTCTCTCCTTTGTCACAACTCGCTAAGGACTACTTTCCTTAGACAAAATTGTTTTAATCCCCCCTTCATGTCAACTTAGCTAAGCAATGCACATAGTACGTAGCTAGCTTTGATTAGTACATAAACGTACGTCATCATCACCAATCAAAGCTAAATGGCTAGTATATTAAAAACACACAAGTTCGTGCGTTTCTATATTGCTGCGGCTGTAACATCAGTTATTGGCTAATGTCAACTTCACTTGATGGCCCTTTTGCTCTCTCTCTCTCTCTCCCCCCTTTTGTGTTGCTTCTGCTTTTCCATTTAGCGAATGCCGCGAGACATCCTCGAACCCCAATAACTTGAGGCATGATTGGCCGAGTGAGTAAAGTATTAACTGTATCGCCACTATGTAGTCCACCTAGCTTGCTTTGTGTGGACTTAATTCTGAGGCTGATTATTCCCTTTAGGAAATCCAACTTGCATATCCCTTTCTTCGATCACCCCCATTTTCTAATGTGGAGTTGGACAACCAACAAGCCCTGTATTTAACATTTGGATGATATGCAATCAATTGAGTCCATCTCAAACAGTGATGCACACTATTGTCGAGCATATATACATATATTTACAAGGAAATTAAGCAAGATTTCAGTATTTGCCTCTGAAGCTAGATCAATTTTAGCATATTTGCTAATGTAGTAATGCAGTGTTGTGCAACCTCCACTTTCTAAGCACGGAATTTTTGCTCTGTAATTTAGTTGTGCGATGAACTGTCTACTTAATGGTGAAATTACATTTTGTGTAAACTGCCTTGCACTTTTTTTTTGCCAATTGAAACCGCCTTGCGCATAGATGGTTCATGTCGCAAAATATGCCATTGCACATAGATGTTTGGTGTCAAAATATTAGAATTGTACCCCTTCAAGCTTTTTCTGTTGACGCTCGCAGAGCTAAACTCAGCTGTCCCGAATCTCCCGATGTCAGCAGATAAAATCTGGATACAATATTATTTTAAATGTAGTAGTTAGTAGGGTAACATCGTCCCAACAGCGAGATATCATATCGGCGTCCACAAAAATGACCGAACAACTCGTGGATATAAATTATTGATGTGCTAGGAAACTAGCTATACAGGTAGAGGCACTTAAAATTAGACCGAAGCACAGCTGTACTTCCAGCATGTAGTACTAGTCCAACTGAAATGATAAGGGCGAAATTCCAAGAACGTCACATTTTCATCAGTGTTGATAGATCCTGCACCTTACGATCAGTACTTGTAACATTTTCATATATAACCCACCTGCACTCCACCCATCCACACTTACACTAAACCTTAAACCTTACAAACAAGTAACCAACCACCAACCCCTGGGCTGTTTAACACTGCTATGTACACAACATTTGTCTCTTGTGCCATGCGCACGACTAGTTTTTGTGCCATGCGCGCGTGCAACTAGCTAGCTAGCCCCATGGATCGTATGTGCGATCATGTACCACTAGTCTTCTCCTTGTCAACATTTATGTTTTCTCTAGCGACAGAAAAGAAAAAGGAAGAAGAAAAGCCTGTTCAAACGGTTTCAACCGCACCGCCGCCGCCTCCTCCCGCGCCACCACCTGTAACGCTCTTGTGCGCGCCGCCTCCGTTGGAGGCGGCGGCGGCCACCTTGCCGTCGACTTCCTGCGCCCTGTGCTGCGTGGTGTACTCGCCGTAGAGGTAGGAGGAGAAGCCCCAGACGCAGAGCACGGTGGCGACGGCCTTCTCGTAGCCGAACGGGTCGCGGAACACGAGCACGCCACCGACGACGTTGGCGGTGAGCACGGCGGTCATGCAGACGCCGCTGTGGAGAGAGGACGTGAGGTACACCATCCCGGCCGTGCCCATGAAGCAGGCCTGCCACGTGACCACCAGCGCGCCCACCACGGCCCAGTACGCGCCCGGGGACAGGTCCCACCGCGCCATCTCCGACCGCCACCCGCCGGCGGCCGCCATCCCGGCAACGGCCAGCGCCGTCGCCGCCGCCTGCATGACCACCTGCACCTCCACCGCCATGCGAAAGCCGCCGGAGACGGCCCTCCGGTAGACCAGCTCCATGACGGGGAGGTAGGCAGCGAAGAGGCCCGCGGCGCCGAGCGTGACGGCGAAGCCCACGAAGTACCTCGCCCTGCCCCCGCCGTCGGGGCGCTCCCCCGCGTCGGACGAGCGCAGCGCGAGGAGCACGGAGCTGAGCGTGAGGAGCACCACGGCATTGAGGTTGGAGAAGGTGAGCGGGTGGCGCACGATCACGGCGGCCAGGACGAGCGTGAAGGCCAGCTGCGTCGACAGCAGCAGCGACGAGGTGGACACGGGCAGGTACGACGAGCTGTAGGCGAAGAGCAGGTTGTTCACGCCCATCAGCACGCCGATGACCACGCACGCCGCCACCAGCCGCCGCGTGAACCACGCGAACGGCCGCGGCTGCCCGGCCTGACGCCGTCCGGCGTAGATGGGCACGAGGAGGACAGGGAACCCGACGGACTGCACCAGCGTGGCGACCCAGCGGTCGTGCCCGCCGTGCGCGAAGTAGAACCGGGACAGGAGGCTGGACGCCACCGACCCGCCGAGCAGCGCGGCGTAGTTGGCGCACAGCAGCAGCAGACGCCGCCGCCTACTCGCGCCATTGTTCGACGGCGGCGACATGTCGAGGAGCGGGGCCGGAGTGGTGGAGGTGGTGGTGGTGGGCATTGGGCGAGGTGAGTTGGTTGGAAACTTGGAAGGTGATGTGTGAGGAGGGCAGGGAAGCGGGAGTGGTGGTGGTGGAGTATTTAAGTGAGATAAGTGCGGGTGATTTGCGGGAGATTAGCTGCTTGTTTAAAGAGAAGGATTACGACCTTTTCGTGATGGGGAAGTGGAATAGTGGGAGCGGAATAAACGGGGGCAGTTTCTTTGGATGGCATTTACTAGTAGCAATTTGTTTTGTTATTGCTCATCACATTCGTACATATCCTCCTCCTCCGCCTTGGTAGTGCACCAGATCATTGCTTGCAGCTAGCTCAAAACTTTAGGTGGCACTGGAAACTGATCACCAACAGTATGGGCTATTTGTGACCAGGCCATGCATGTGTAAATAATTTTTGGGTCAGTTTTTTGTCCTCAAACTTTATACTGAACCTGTTAGTGGAACCAGCTAAATGAGCACAATCTAACCTCTCGTCTTTGCAATCAATATTATTTCGAGTATACTTACACCCAACAACAACTAAGGAACGAACAGCACAACATACAGAAACAACAAAACAGATTACGTGGAAGGCTTCCTGCAAGCAAGAGGAACAAAGAAACACTAGGAGAAGAGAGCCTCAACAAAACTAACAGCAAGGACACACCAAGTCTTTTCTCTAGAAGATTTAAAAGTAAATCATAGCATTAACAAAACAGAAAATTGTAGCTACAATCTAGACACCACTTTTTGCAAAAACAATAAAACTGCTCTGCGTAAGCAGCACGTATATAGCACTTATAAACGTGACCATCCAAGGATATCCAAGAGAAAGCCATTGAAACGTCACTAATGAGCGACCCAACAGCAGCAGCAACACACACTAGCCCTCCATTTTATTTTAGGGCTAAACAACCACATACAACGACCATATTGTGCTTCTCTCTATCCGCCGTGCATTGGTGTGCTTGAGATGCAATCATTATTTGTTTGATAAGAATTCCTCAAACATATGGCAGTTACCATAAGTCTCTTGGTTACAAAGCTATTTTTATGCTATGTTTTTTGAATCTTCTGCAGTGTCTAAAACATAGCTATAAAGAATGCTCCCGAGTGGTGTTCTATGGATGAGTTATGCCGATCTTTGAATATTGACACTTCAATCATTGCGGGTTGAATTTTTCCTAGTTTGCCCAAGCACTTGCGTGTTTCATCGTCGTCACAAAAACTAGAGACTCTGAAAATGGGACACTTTCACCTAAGACAAATGACATGCTTAGTTGCTAGTCACACTTGTGGCAAGATTTAGCAGTGAATTGAGTCTATGACATGTGGACAAGGAGGTTAATATATAAGAAAGTGTGGCAAGGCTCAGTTGTGGCAACCAACCAAACAAGTCTAAAAATCTGTGACGTGACAAAGTGTGACTCTCATCAAAACATGCCAAAGACCATCACGTTTCCCTCCCACCAAAGTTCGCCCCACACAAAGCAAAAGCATGTTCAAATGCTCTCATCAAACATACTAGTAAAACTGTAGATCAAGTCCCTAGCGATCGAACTACCCAAAAGAATGTTATTCCAATAGAGAGGTTCTACCAGAAAATGCGCGCTGCCTTTATGCTATCACACTTTCAAATCAGGTGTTGCCCCGGCCGCTAGCCAAATCCTCAGTCTCAGCGGCTCAGCTCGTACACTTTCGAACCCGCGGCATCTGCATCTCATGTCATCCACGCGACCACGGAGCCACTCGCTACCCGATTCATGAGTCGCACATGCGCAGATGCCAGGCGGCTGCGGCAGGAGCGCACCTGCGGAGGAAAGGGACACGCCGAGGACGAGGAGCCGGGGCAGGCAAAATATTGCAAAAGGCCTCGTGTTCGTGATCGGTGATCCCGGCTTAGATGAGAGTGACGCACACGCACTTATTGGCAAGGGAACGGCTGCTCCGGTGAAACGGGTCGTCGATCTGTTTTCCTGACCGATCGTGATGCCTGGCGCGCACTGGAGTACCACACCGCGAAAACTGTTCGACTTCCATGGGAGTGGAGTGAAGTGAACTGAAGCGTTGCCGAAAACAAGGGGGAGGCGCGCGCGCTGTGGTCTGCAGTCCCACGGAAAGGGGCGCGCGATGTAAGCTGCTGCAGGAAACCACGGTCGCGGCCTCAGTCCCTTCCACAAGCGCGACCACGCCCTGACAAACACATCCATCGGAGACGCCAGACGGATCACGGATGGATAGCTGGACACTGCTCGGCAACACCGCTCCTCTTTGACCGCGAGGTCATCATCATCGTCATCGTCACCACGGATGGACGTTCACTGGCAAGCTACGAAATCGTTAGAGGATGGCAGTGGAGCGGCCACGCCGCTGGCAGGGCTCGAAGTGGCAATGGCAGGGCAGCTGCAGAGAGGTCCATGCGTGCTGCACGTACGTACGCACGAGAGCCTGAAATGCGCCTGCGATGCAGACGCGCGCGGGTCGCCGGACCACGTACGTACTGTGGCGCGAACAGAAACCTAGGAGGCGTGGAGTGTAGGGGCCAGTGCCGCCGGTGCACGGGGGAGGGGAGAGCCCTCGCCACCTATCCGTTTGCCGCTGCCGCTGCCGCTGCCATGTGATGTGCTCTGCTGCAGCTTTCCCTGTGCGCGCCGGGCGCGATCCCGGACAGCGGCACGGCCCTCTGCCCCCCATTGCTCTGACGACCCCGGCGGCCCCGCCGGATCGGAGACCGGTGCCGATCTGGGAGCGTCGGGTTTTCTACTTTTGCGCAGTTGACCGTCCGTACCTGCGACGTGTGTGTCCGTGTGTGTGTGTGTGTGTGTGTGTGTGACTGCCATTGCTGAATGCTGACTGGTACTAGCAACACTGGTTGGCGCGCTTGGATGGACTTGCAGCGAAGTGAATTGGTTCTTTTTTTCTTTCTTTCTTTTCTTTTAGGGGGAGGTGAATTGGTGCATTTAGGATGAGGTTCCGTGCTGTCGGGTCAGGTATGTAGTGAAATAGTATACAGCACTGAATTACGGACAGAGAATGCGTTTGAAATTTGATGCGATGCCAACAATGGCCACCGATAGTTTTCAGAAAGTGCTACCAGTTCATAATTGAAGTTCCAGCAGAGTGAATTGCATCTGATACTCTCAAAAACCTGCGTGAAATGTAATGTAGTTAGTGAACACGATCGCCTGGCAATAATCTCTGTACTTGTAGTACATGGAAGGAACATTCTTCAGACTAGCTACTTTATGGAAGGAAAAAGTCCTATTTGCCTCCCTTAACTTTCATAGGAGGTGCAGTTTTTACCTCCAATTACAAAACCGGGTAGCCTGACTCCCTCAACTCCTTCTCTCACTTCAGTTTACCTCCCTGAGCGGTATTGAGAGCGGTTTTATCCGACGTGGCACATGTGGGCCCCACGTGTCAGGTGCCACGTCATTTCTTTTTCTTTTTTCTTTTTTTTCTCTCTCTTCATCTCTTCTTCTCTCCCCGCGTGCCGGCCCGCCGTCTCTCTCTCCGCCGTCATCCGCCATCTCCCTCCCCCACACAGCCCCGCCCGACCCGCCGTCTCCCTCTCCGCACCACGGGAAGGTCGGGGCGCGAGGCGGGATCATCCACGGCGGCGTCCACCTCCTCGCCGGCGGCCCTCCTCTGGGCCCGGTCCATCTCGAGCTGGAGCCGCGCCCTGGCCGCCTTGGTCTCGACCACCTGCAACGCGTGCTCGAGCTCGGCGATGCAGTCCTCGACGGCGATGGCCTCCCGCGCCGCGCGGAAGCGCCAGAAGGCGATGCAGTTGGGGATGAGGCCGTCCGGGAACGCGGCCTCGTCGAGGAGCGAGTCGCGGACCTGCGTCGCGTCCACGAGGCGGTTCTGCTCGACGCTGAAGACACCGGTGGCCTCCTCGATGGACGGTGGCGTGAAGCCGTCCCGGTTGAGCGCGAAGATGAGCGGCGCGTACTCGTACCACTGGCCTTGGCAGTCGCACAGGACCTCGAGCCGCTAGGTAAGGTCAAGGTTGCAGTAGTGGGCCGGCAGAGGCGACGGCGGCAGGTCGACGGCGGCTGGTAGAGCTGGCCCGGCGGCTCCATCGAGGGCGGGGTGAAGGGCGAGCCGGCGTGCAGGGAGAGAAGAAGAGAGGAAGAGAGAGAAAAAAAAGAAAAAGAAATGACGTGGCAACTGACATGTGGGGCCCACATGTGCCACGTCGGATAAAACCGCTCTCAATACCGCCCAGGGAGGTAAACTGAAGTGAGAGAAGGAGTTGAGGGAGTCAAGCTATCCGGTTTTGTAATTGGAGGTAAAAGTTGCACCTCGTATAAGAGTTGAGGGAGGCAAATAGGACTTTTTCCTTTATAGAACTCTCGATTGTCCTGTGCTCACTTTTAATCGATCAGGCCCATGAACCGGAGAAGAACCAATCCTTCTTTCTCCTAACATGATGCGTTAACAGTGTTAGCATTGGGTTGGGCTCGCAACCGTTCTGATTATCCTTCAACCATGGGCTGATTTCAGGTTAACAATCTTTAGCTCCAACGACCCAACTTTAAGGATTCTCTCTCTGTGTTTTGTGGTACACCGGTCAGAACCTCGCACGGAAGTTCAAACCGACTTTAGCCCATGTTTGGCTAATTTGTACAGAGGAGACGGATATTTGTTCAACTGATTCTTCTGAATTGTTTTTTATTAATAAGTATAAACTTTTGCGAGTCAAAAACTTTTAATCATAACCCAAGGGACTACACCAGTTAAAGAACGGACAACAGTAACTTTTTGTTTCCTCCTCAGAGAATCGTGGTAAACTTTTGTCTCAGAGTATATACGTTCTGTTATAGGAAAGGATAATCGCAAATCAAACTTTGTACAACAATCGCAATGTAAAACTCTGCAGCTCCAAGCATCTGAAGCTGGCCACTTTACAAGCCAACCAGTTGCAGCCTGCCGAACCTAAACTGTTTGTTTCTCACCGGAGAGCGAACAACCAGCCGACTCATGAAAGCTGGCTTATCCCCATACAATATTTGGTCACTGGCATAAAATCCTCTGAACATTTCAATGGACAAATAACAGCATTAAAGCGAACTTTATTCATACGCCATCTGTACGCAGGATCAGAAAGCGTTTAGATAAGAAGTCCCTGTCAGACAAGACTGGGTGTGAGATCACAACCCATCGAAATCATTCTAGAAAGTGATCCGCAGCCTCGCACATATGTTCATCGCGACAAACGCTAACCACAGACGTCCAAATCAAACACCCATTTCGGGCCGTCATAAAGAACCAAACGAAAAGAAAAGGCTCAGAGCGGGCTGCGATGACACATGGTACCTGTGAGGTACACATCTGTAGTATTTCTTTTTTTTTCGTTCTTTTTCTTGATAATGGAAGAAATAGTACATGATAACGCAAGAATTTGCTAATCTACACCATCTCCATTTTTTTTCTTTTCTTCTATGTCAGTTTCTAAAACAAATACAACACTCAAAGAAAACTGAACAAACATACCACAGCCTAGACGACAACCCACGCTCAACAAACACTTCCTAAAAACATAGCCATGAGGCAAACTGGCTTCTTTAGAGCACAGAACAAACTGCTTTGCAAAACCTCAGCAGTATAATTAGAAGAAGAAAAAAAGCAATACAAGGAAAATAATCCCCCCAAGATGAAAAAAAAGGTTGACAAGGAGGGCACCCTGATTGCCTTAGCACCAGAAGTACCAGATGCATGATTGGTATGTCTCCAGCTATATGTGTCCTGGAACCTTTTCCCAGTCATTGAACGTTTCTCATGGGAAGACAGTTCCATAGCTTCATTATGTTTTCCCTTTCCAGTTGTATGAGGAAATGGTCCAATAATGAATGCTCATTTCTTGGCAATCCATACATCATATTTATCATTTCAGGCCCAAAAAGACTCGCATTTTCCCCAGTTCAAGCACCCCTACTGCCATCATCCTTCTGTTGCAACCTTATTTTCTTGCTCATTGCTTCTGGCTGTATCAAGTACAGTTGTAGCATTGTTGCTCTGCTCCTCATTTATCTTGGCTATATTGTCAAGTACCACCGTGACATTATTGTTTTGCTCCTTGTCACTCTTGGCTCTATCAAGCTCTGCGCCACTTATGCATTGAGTTTGCTTTTTAATTTCCGATGGTTTTTCGGCTTTTGGCTGCATGAAAAACAAACATTAACGAGGGACAAACAACTAAAATTTGTCAATGCTAATGTGTTTTTTTTACTATTATCAGCATAGCTTATCTTCTGTTCCAACAGGCAAGTAAATACAAGTTGCAATACTCTTTCGCCAATCATAATCCAAGAGGCATAGCATTTTCATTTTCACAAGATTTGAACAGGTTAAACTAGTTTTTTATATTCCAAAGACACAACGAACAGATCAAAGGACCATGTATAATATAATTGTTATTAAAGGATTCCTGATGTTGCAAACAAAAGTGCAAAATATATAGGATAAACACAGTGATAAGCAATTCAGACTATTCAGTATTTACCAATTGGCGATCAACCGATGCAGTAAGCGGCTTGCCTCTTCTGTCCTGCATTACTTTCTGCCTATTTTCGTAGAAGTCAAAGTCGTCCAATATTGATGTTTTACATGAGAAGTTCTTGAAGATGTTCAACATCTCTGTACCTTGTGGAAATTTGATCTGGATTGACAAGGCATTAGATTAGAGATTTTGCAGTGCGAGAAAAGCATAACAGATGCATTAAGACTAGAACTGAACATTTTGAATGAGTAGCAACACTGAAGATTCAGATAGAAAGGAACTTATAAGAGGTTGCAATGCTTACAAAATACTAGTATTTCCTTTAAACAAAAGAGAATGATCAAGAGAAAATGATAAGACTATAGGACTTCTATTTCAGGCTCATAAATTATTGGATCATGGAAGCTAACAAGCCCTTTATCACACAGTGCACAGTACGATTAATTACTTTTCTGCCGCACAAATAGAACCAAACAGGCAACAGCATGATATATTGTGTACAAACGAAATTCTTTATGTGTTTGTCAAGAAACAAAAGTTAAATTACAAAGCTCTAACTTCTAGATGTAAACATACCAATTAAAAAAAAAACTAGTAAGATGATGGAAGTAATACCTCTTGTGTGTCCCTGCTGTTTGTCACAGGCTTGTTCTCATTATTCTCCAAAATTATGTGGCGAAATTGTGGATTTGGCACATCCTTGATAATGTGCCATTTTACTGGGAAGAAACCGTTCCACTTGTCCTGTTGCCAGAAGTTCATATTCTTGTTGAAATCTACCGGACCAACCATCTCAGCCACACCACAGAACTGACCACTTGCATTAACCTAACCATAAGGCATAATAGTTAACACAAACGATCAAAATAAATTAATAATATCGCCTTTTCATAAAAACAGAACTCATTAACTAGCCACACCATTTTCAGGAAATGAGAAATAGCAGAGTATTATCAGATATTAAAACAAGGTCAGAGTTGCTGCATGTTGCACTTGTTGGCACATCATGCTTAGAAGATCGTAATGTTTACTAGAACAGTAGTTTAAAGTTACATGGATCAAATAAAAAATTGAATGGATCTACTTATGGAAATAATATTAACAATTCCTAGTGTGCACTTTATGTGAAATTAAGCACTGAAACAACTGACCGAGACAGAACAATTGTTTGGTTACTGCAGGGACACACATACACACTACTCTGATATTCAAGTTGATATTCATGAGAAAATTCTTCTCTATGAACAAGTAGTAGTATTTAACTTACAGAGAAAAAAAGGAAAACAGGGCATTTGGTTCCTCTTTCTGCCATCCTTTCTTGTGCGTGTCTATAGGCATTGTCAAGCCTTTTATTTCCATTAGGAGTACTTGCCCAGACATTGTACTTGATACTTTTGTGAATATCATCTTCACTATAAGACTTGATGACAAAGAATAGAGCTTGCTCATATTTTGTAACAAAATCTGGAAGATTATATGCATTCATGCTTAATGTGACAGGTGAAGCTGTGCAATCATTAGCATCTTCTACACTCGACAATCCAACAAGATTAGCTTGAGGGCTTGAACTGTATTTCGAGTTATCAGTGTGGTTCTCGTTAGATATATCACAATCACCGTGTCGGTTTAGCTTGCTTCGCGCCTTAAGCTTGTCATTGCTGTTCCAGCTTTTACCACTTTCTTTCAGATTGATTCCTTTGCTTTGATAAACACTGTTTTTTCCTTGGTTACTATGCATCACAAACTTGCTAGATGGAATATACCCTTTTGTTATGGAAGCACCAGATGCCTAGCATGAGAACAGGCAAATTAACATAAGTTTCCTATTTTTTAAAGCCAAAAGATGTGTACATGCTCTACAAGAATGTCTGGTACCTTGTTTGTACTCTTCGATGAGGGGTTGTTACTAGCAGAATAGGGTGCAGTATCTATAGCTGATGACGACGCTTTGACATTATCTTGTGCGACTTTTGCACTGCGGGTGGCTTTAGAAGAAGGAACGGCATGCTTATTAGAAGAGTATTTTGATCTTGCAGGGTAATTTGTTTGATGCACACCAACAGGATGTCCCTGAACCCCATCCAGAAGAACAAAAGAAGGGTCCCATGAGTATGCAGGGACTAACTCAGATCCATAAGCCATTGGTTGAGCAAACATGCCAGGTGTGCTAGGATCCTGCACTGGAATTGCAGTGGAGTAATATTGCTCTTTGCTGACATATTGACCATCCACACCAGTAAAGGCTCCAGGAACGGCCGGACTATACGAAGCATATCCATTTTCATACCCCGGTACGTAACACAAATATGCCCCATTGTCAGCTTGAACAACCTGAAATGTGACATAAAGCAGATATAAACATGGCCATCCTGGAATTTGATAGTTTTAACAGCTGCACATTGAAGGAACAATTTGCCCAGGGATGATAGCACCAAAGAATCGAAAATAAGGGACCACAAAAAGGGGCAGCAATTTTTTTTCTCGAACACGCAGGAGAGCTGTGTATCATTGCATTAAGAAGAAAAGGGGCAGCAATTCAATCGCCTGTTTTTGAAATTGATTACTTCAAAGAGCACTTTTGTAGTGTATGCTTCGTCAATCAAAATTGGGATTGCAAGTATATGTAAGGTGCTTAACTATAGCCCATGGACCTTAAAAGGCTTCATTGGCAATCATTCAGCTTTGTTTATATTGGCCACTAAAATAGAATTGTGATGGCAACCGGCATAAAAAAAAATAACAAAAAAAGTTTCATAAAGCTTAGGGATTTTTGGCACAGGGACAGCAATAGAAGAATAAAGAGCGACACTAAAAAGAAAGCTAGCCACTTTCCCAAACACAGCAAAGAAAAGATGACAGCAAATAGGTGCAAAGCCTGTGGGTACCACCATACAACCATAGAGATGCACAAAAGTGAACCACTGGTTTAAATTTTCGATAGGACAACTAGCAACTACTGTAAGCTTATGACTTACCGCTGAGTGCATCTCTAGGCCATTATATCCAACAAAGTAGCCATTCTCATCCCATCCTCCATACGAGCCTTCAATAAACAAGCAAATCATCAAATGTAAGAACAGTATTTTAAATAACTATGAAGCCCAAACAGTGATCTATTTCCTAAAAAAAAAAAGATGATCTACCCACCTGGATAATAATATCCGTAGTAATACATTCCTTGGTCCCCAGCAGATGCTTCTTGATTCATTTCACTTTCCTTCACAGTACTAGCTGCATCGCCCGAGGAAATGCAAGATATTGCATCAGGAGAACTTGTGTCTTTCTTAGAAGGCTACAAAGGTTGAAAAATGAAAGGCATCAAGGAGCCTATAGATATAGCACAACCAACTAACAATGGCAGAAAGACATAAATAAAGGTGTTTCTTATACACTAAGATAAGCAAGGTAGTATATTGACTACAGGAATGAGAATCTTACCAAGTTGACATTGTTTGCCTTCGTGCTAGCATTAATCTTCAAGCTGTCCATTGCTTCTTCGATAGCTGGATGATAGAAAAGTCAAGGTTTGCAAACGGAATATATACTTATATAGGTCATTGTCCATGAGTGACTGATAAAATAAGCCAACAGTGCCACAATCATCATCAAAATAACACCATCTTGATATTATGCAGCTAATAATTGCCTTTGAGCAACTCATCTTGTGGACAGATTAAATAACATACAGATCATTTGATTAAGTGCGGATAATTTATCTCCATTTCACAAACACAAGGACGTTGAAGGAGCTCAGATTTTTTTTAGATAATGGGAAAAAGCATCCCAGCCTTGACCTCCTAAGAGGCAACGGCCGTGACAGAGCTCAGATTGAGATAGATTACAGGAACTGATACGTGCAACACTAAACCTAACCAATAGACGGGAATCCTTCTCTACAGGCACCATATTATTGGTGTGCCTGTCAAATAAATGGAAGTTGGCTCAGCTCTCACCATCCCTCAATTCCAATAATGAAGGGAACTTAATATTAGTATACCACTGATTTTTTAATAGCAAAGATATCATGGTGGGACAGTAAAGCTCAATAATGTCAACTATCAAGATTAAAATGAAAACGAATCAAAATTCCGATTGATTCCACATAACTGGCTCATGAATAAAAAAGGGGAGAAAAACAAAGCAGGCAATTCACTGATCATGCAGACGGTGAATCAGCGGTTGAAAGACTACTTTTTTTTCTTTTCTAAAAGGCCAACTTAGCACTTTGTGGAAGAAAAGAAAGGGAGAAGATGATTTGGAAGCAGTTTTCAAAAAAATGAGAAATTTGATCCAGAGAGCACATGATGATAACCATACACAATTTTCATCCAATAGTGTATAGATTCATCAAAGATTTCTAAGAGGATGATAACTGAGTTAAATAGCAACTGTGATGACAAAATTCACCAGCACTCCGCATCGCAATAGTTCCAGAAGTTCATTGATCCAACAGAAAGCTGTCAAAAAACAAGAGCAACAAACGCAGGAACGCCGAGAATCAGTCCATCAGATCCACCGCTCGCCGGAAGGGAGCGAGAAATGAGTGGCCTTGGCGTGCAGCGCGCTCAGAGAAGGAAGGATACGCTTCTGCCCCAGCTCGCCCTTGGGCTCCATGAGGCCACACCACAGGTCGCCACAGAAGAAACCGGGGCTGCTCCGCGTGTCCTCCAGCTCGACCGCGAAGGAGAGCCCTGGACGCCCGCAAGAACGTAGCCTGCTCCGGCCGCCGCTGCAGGGAGGGAGCGGAGAAAAGAAGGCATCAGTTAAGAAGCCATGGCATGCGGCGTCAGTGCGCGCGAACTGGAGGTGAACGGCGAGGGAGGAGGTGCGTACGGCGGAGGCGGGCAGCCAACGAGGGAGATGAGGACGGGCAGCCGCGCCGGCGATGCGGAGGGCGACAGGCGAGGAGGCGGCGGCGATTTTCGGCGGCGGGGTAACTGGGCCTGAAGAAGCTTTTGTGGGGGACGGCGAATTTTTGGGCTGTTGTTTTGGTTCAGTAGACGACGCGCGACAGTGTGTTGCCTTGTGCTTGCTTGCGGGTTTCTTTGCAAAGAGTTTTGTAGTGTTGAGGCTGCTATATATATTTTTTGTTTTCTATATTCCACGTATACGGCACGGCACGATACTTCTCGCTCGTACTCTACCTTTTGTTTTGCTGACTGACTGATACGGGTAGATAGTGAATTTCACAAAACTACTTGTAGTAGTGTAACTATCAGAAAACTATGGTACTACTACGTACCAGCAATCTTCCAAGCATGCAAATCATCTCAAACTTTTTTTTCTAGAACGCGAATCACCTCAAACTTCGCTGATTTGTTCCACAGTCTGCTTATTGTTAAAGCGTACATCCGGATTTCTTATTCCATCAACATGGAATTAATAAATAAGACCTTGGCATGTTGCATCCGTAACAGACATCCTCCGGTACGTTGCTGCAATGCAACGCGGCAGAAGCGAAGCCGAACTCTGCTTGTTGGAGAATTCGGTGCCATGCGTGGGCGCGGCGGCGCAAGTTGCGCGGCGATTGCCGGTGCGGCGAGCAAGGGATAGGCTTGTTACGCTCGAAAGAATCCTTTGGCGTTTCGCGTAGAGCCGTAGACAGAGGTGGCCGGCAGGAGGACCACACCTCGGCCGTTGGAAACGAACGGCCGGTGAGCAGCGAGCGATCGATCCTCTCTCAAAGATCCAAGAAAAAGTTTGGTGAAGCCCACGCTAGGTGCTACACAAGGACCCAAGTAATTGTTTCTTTCCTAGTAGCCCGTACGAATCACTGCCTCAGTAATTCCACAACAACTGCAGTAGCTCTCAAGTCTCAACAGTTTTTTCCAAGCACCAAGTTAGGTGTCTTTCTAAATGAAACTTTTCATCTCGCTTTCTCTTCTTCCTTTTTGCCAGCGAGTGTGGAGATGTTCCAAGAACCACTCTATGTAAATCAAGATGAGCATGTATATCCGGAAATAAGTCCTGATTTTTATTTATCTGGAGGCTTGAAGCATGTGCTTGGTGAATTGAAAAAAAGGGGCTGCAATGGTCACCCATCCAACATTTATAAAGGAGAGGCTTTGCCACCTTTCGATGCCAGAAAAGGCGCCTACTGACTGGACACGTACAATGGGAAGCATTCGGCGTGATGCTCCACTAGCCTCGAGAAAAAGGGAAATGAAAAAGGGAGGCACAAAGGAAACCAAAGTGGTGCAGGCTATTTCCTCCCATTCGATTTGACATCTGAAAATCAAATGGGGGCAATAGAATGGGCCCTTGGTAAACTTGCATAATTTCAAGTTTCGTTTTTCTCCCCAAGGGCTCCCCAGAGGCCATTCGCTCTTTGATCAGTTATGAGCTCTTACTTTATCCTCCTCTCTTGACAATGAAAAGGTGGACATATGCACAGCCTTCTTTTATAATCGAGAGAAATATGTATAGCTTTTCCACGGCATCTACATCCAATGTCTGATTAAAAAAAAATCTTCTTGCATTAGAAAAAGGAGTATAATACTATAATAGTGGCAAGGCATCTCGCATTGCATTTCTTTTTTCCTTTATTGTCGTGGAATATATGTTATCCCGTCGGTCAAGCAGCGTACTGCCTCCATCACCTCTCCTTGGGGAAATTCCCCATGGAATATATCTATCTCCTTGGGACCTACATTGATATGCTCATGCTGCTATGATGTCACACCTCTGTTGTACTTCACGGTGGCAAATGATACCCTACACCAGGTAATGGCAAATGCTCGTGTCCAAGCCAAGTCCAACCATGTTTTCCGGAAGGCCTTTATTTGAGCTTTTTTCTGCTCCTTTGGGCGTGTTTGGCGTTTTAGAGGCTAAAATTTAGAGGGGTCTAAACAAAAAGAATCTTGTCTTAAATAAATTTTAATTACAAAACTAACTGCAGAACCCCCCTCTAAATCGCGAGACGAATTTAACGAGGGTAGTTAAGCCGTGACTAGACGATATACACTGTAGCATTACTGTAGCATCACTGTAGCAAAACATAGATTAATTAGGCTCATTAGATTCGTCTCGTAAAGATGTACCCATCTGTAAAAAGATTTTGTCATTAGACTTTATTTAATACTCTAAATAATAAGATTCTCTTTAGAGCTAAATTTTAGAGGCTAAGGCCGCACCGAACGCGCCCTTTGTTCCGTCGGCTGATGCTTTGGAGTTTGGACGTGTCGACCCAACAAATAATACAGACTTTTTAAAACTTGTAGGACTATCTTCAGTAACCGTTTGAACCATCCGTGGCAAGGCGAGACAAGCTAGAGATGGATCAAAAGCAAAAGGCGCACGACGCAATGTACAGTAGGAGTAGCACTTTTGAATGGAAATTGCAGCGGCTCAATTGCATTAGAAGCAAAACCTCTGTCAGATTCTGATGCATCTGCCAGTACATGTAAATGCATAAACTATAAACAAGACATGTATGTTTTTGAGAGTTTAATCATGATTCATGAAGAGGATGCTTAATAGCTTATTGTGAATTCCGCACATGACACATGCCCTCAACTGCGCAACAGCTACAAGTCCATGATATGGCCATGCCTCTCTTTTTTTTTCTTCTAAAATAAAATGTGATGATAGCCTCTTTTGCAAGGTTTCCAAATGATCATGTGCCAGCTTAATTATAAAACGACCAAAAACTGTTTGCAAACCACGCTGGCAAGTACGATGCGTTCAAAGACATATTTTGGTCGCTGGGCACGCTGCGCCGCCGGCGATCCCTAGGTATAGTGCTTCTCGCCTGGATCCGTCCCGTTTCCGGTCGCGGCATGCTTCCACAAAAGGTAAAGTACGACGTGCAAGGGATTGCGGTTAAGTAAAATATTAGGATGTAACGACAGCGTCTTCTGTATGATGGCTGTACGACTCTCTATCTCTGCCGGTCCTCTTCGCGGTAAGCCGTCGCGTGCCGGCTATAAGCGACGGCGATAGGCAGAGGCTTCTGCATTGCGTACCCTGCACATATCAGATGATGTTTACTTGTGGCGATGGATTCTGGACCGCGTGGCTTATACTTGGCTGGCACACAAGCATCGGGTCCTTGAAGCAATGATCCTAATTGAGAAAGATTAAGAGAAAAACGAATGGCGTGAACTTCAGGACGTGTTTGGAATCTGAACGAGCTCGCCAATCAAACACTAGACACGCGATGGTTTGCACCTGTATTTTTTAGGTTGTGCGTACGGAGCCGCCCTAACCACTACTGCTACTACTACCTGATTTGGGTTTTGCCAACAACCAATGAACACGTTGTTTTATAAGCATGTGGTCCGAGCACTGTGGCATTGTTCGGCGGTCGCCATCAGTTTACGTGCTTAAATTACCAATCAAGCAGAGCATCGTTGGTGGCTGTCTTCCACGACGTTCCTAGCGCGTTGCGCGTAAATTAGAAGACCACGTCATTGCTCGAGAGGCGTGTCAAGTCAAGATGCAGGTCGACCGACGTGGCGGCCACGGTGTTCCACGTTACCATCATCAATCTTC
Organism: Eragrostis curvula; assembly: GCA_007726485.1. Taxonomy (NCBI): domain Eukaryota; kingdom Viridiplantae; phylum Streptophyta; class Magnoliopsida; order Poales; family Poaceae; genus Eragrostis; species Eragrostis curvula. Next base: position 16,799,805 of record RWGY01000009.1, on the reverse strand, counting down.
GTTTTCTTGCTTGCCGCTGAATTTTTTTTAGCAATCTTGCCGCTGGAAATGGCAATCGGTTCCTTTTGTTCGGTTGTTCTAGAGCGGGAGACGATTTTAACGAGGCCCAAGATATCCCCAAAAAAAGAGAGGCCCAAGATGACCTCGCAACTAAAAGAAGCCCAAGAAATATTGCAAGCGTTTGGCCTGGCCCATCAGCAACACCTCAAGGGCCCGATCCACGCATCGCGAAACCCTAGCGCCGCTACATAACCTTCTCTCTCGCCTCCCACGCGAGCCCTCCTCGTATCGCGCCGCCGCCGCTGCCGCTGCCGACACTGCCCCGCACCTCGCCGCCGCAGGCTCCGTCCAACCGTCGCCGCGATGGTACGCCGCTGACTCCCCCTTCCATTCCTCCATATGAAAATCTGTACTCTTTGAGCACTTTCTGCTTGGGTAGGGCTTCGTATAGTACGTTTGGGTGCTCTGCGTCCGCGCCAAATGGATTCGCTTGCGTTGCTCATCAGAAGATGCACTGTTAATGGGCGCTTTTGTTATAGTATGCGTTTCGCGAGATCGTTGTCCACTAGGTGGACTTCCAAAAAGGATTGTTTGGCTGCAACACGATCTGCAGTGTAGGGCTAGGCTCTCAAGACAAGCTATAGATTTTGGAGTGCTTAGGTCTTTTGTCATGAGAATATGCTTCGTGTTAGTCGACTTGACCTTGCCGGTGCTTGGAATGGGTTCACGATGCCCAAACAAGCCTTTAGGAATTGAGTTGTTTAGGTTTAGGTTCAGTTCCAATAGACGTATCTAATGCAGTAATGCTCATTACTATTTTTTTGCGAACAAACAACTTCTGTTCGAGCTGTTAGAAGTTTTACTTTCTGTGCAATACTGGTACCTGAACGAGTTACTTGTTTTACTTAATTTGTAGTATTGACAAGGTGACTATTTTTCATGTTGATACTTGTAGAAACAACATAACTTAGTGACATTATGCTGAACAACATACAAACCTTTCTGTGGTCCTAACACGATGCATTTGCTGTCCTTAGTTCTTCACAGAGCTACATTTGCACTGATCATATCACATTGACCACTTTTAGTAGCACTCGTCTAATTTTTTGCTTTTCCATTGTCTTCTCAGACGAAGCGCACCAAGAAGGCCGGAATCGTCGGCAAGTATGGTATGAACCCTGAAGACATTGACTTGTTTTTATTTTGTCATTTTCTGGTACTTTTCAAAGTTATTAACTTTACAAATGACATTGTATAGGCACAAGGTATGGTGCCAGTCTGCGTAAGCAAATCAAGAAGATGGAGGTGTCTCAGCACTCCAAGTACTTCTGTGAGTTCTGTGGGAAGGTATATATTCTGTTAGCCCAGACTAGTTAGGCCTGTATGCTCTTATGCTGCTTGTGCACTGTTTTGTACTTTAGTGCCACTATCTTTATTTATCTACTATGTACCTGCTGTTACAATTACTGGCTTGTTCGTAACACTAGAGTTATTCAGGCACAAAATGACCAATGTCTTAAAATTTAGTTTATTTTGTTTGTAGGGACTTACCATATGCAAGTAGCCTATATGGCTTGATTTGTTTGTTTGTAATGCGTATGAAAAACACCATGCTTTGTCCGGAGTTTGCTTATGCTGTGTTTTTCTTACCAGTTTGCTGTGAAGAGGAAAGCAGTTGGAATTTGGGGATGCAAGGACTGCGGGAAGGTCAAAGCTGGCGGTGCTTACACCATGAAGTATATTCTTGCTGGCTCTGTTTTTTCCTTTCAAATGGTCAGTGTCAGAATATGTAAGCTAATTTTGCTCTATTTATTTGCAGCACTGCTAGTGCGGTCACTGTGAGGAGCACAATCCGTCGCTTGAGGGAGCAGACAGAAGCGTGATCTCAAACACTTCGACAATTTAGGGACTTTGTAGTGGAGTAAAGACATGGAAATCGCTCATTGGGCATTTGCTTTAGGATCTTTGAATGGATTGCTGTTAAAAGATTGTACTTGATTGCCTGTTGCAATGTTGAACAGTGCCTGCAATCTTATGCCTGCATTTTGTGCTTCTCACACTTGTGTCATTGCGATTCTTCTTGCGTTAGTGTCGTGAGTGTGCATGGAGCCATGGACCGGTTGAACCACAGAGCACTCAAACCTGAGGATAAACATGCTGTAGCACACTTTAAATTAGCAACTGGGCCATGATCTTTAGAATTGTGGTTTATTGAATTTTTAGAAATGCTGCAAGGGTTCAGCATTAAGTTCTGAACTAAGACCTCATGCTGCGCTCGCACATATACAGCAAAAAGATCAGTCAGGCAACTTCCGTGGTTCGAGTGCTCTAAGGTAAAGTTCAATTTCCCCTCTCTACGGTTCGGTTTCACCCCGCAGTGCGAATGCCACGAAGATCCACGGGAAATGACCGCCGCAGTTGTGGTGCAGACCACCCGAATCGCGCGACAAGAGATGGGCCTAAGATAAAGGCCAGAAAGCTATTTGAATGTCCAGCCCACGAGTAAAAATATCCCATGGGCCGGAGTCACACGTTCCTATATAGTACACCGTACACGCCTAGTTCGCGCGCCGCCACGTCCTCGCCGCCGCCGCTGCTCGTTGCAGTCCTCTTCTCCTACCCGTCGCCAAGATGGTACGACGCTTCTTTCCTTTCCCTCTGTGGATTTTTTACAGTTAGAATTTTTTTAGGACCGGAAGGTGATCATTTTACAGTTAAAACTTTTTGCAAGTTTTGGATCAATATTTTTGGTAATTTTAGACGAGGAAGTCATGCGGAAGCTATAGATGTTACATACTCATTCCTCCTTACCTGACACAATTGATTTTGATTGCCTATCAAACATGTCGTTTGCGCATACTCATTGAAATCGTTTATGCCAGATTTTTTTAGTTTGATCCCTCAAAAGTCAATGTTGACAATTATTCCCAAGTAGATATTATCTTATCATGATCCACGAAACTGTTTCGGCAACTTCTAATTATTAAAGCTTCATTAGTAATTCACAGTGACGCAACCCAATTGTATCATGTTGAACAATGATAGAAAGCACCTTCTTAATCTTTTTTTTCTCATGCAATGTCTGTTCAGGCGAAGCGCACAAAGAAGGCTGGAATTGTTGGCAAATATGGTACGGACTTTGAAAACATGGTCTATTTTTCTTCATTCACCTGTAATTAATTAACCCTTATAATTTACAATGTTATAGGTACTAGGTACGGTGCCAGCTTGCGTAAGCAAATCAAGAAGATGGAGGTGTCTCAGCATTCCAAGTACTTCTGTGAGTTCTGTGGGAAGGTATGTCTTCCTTGAACGTACTGGCCTTGTTAAACATTAGTTTGGTTGCATAGTGCCCAATGTAAACCGTTTAATGCATGCTATCTCTATCTAATTATCGTTACTACATAGTCATAAGCATTGTCGGTATATTTGTACTTTTGTGTGATTCAAGCACATGAAAACCACTTGACAAAAACCTATTACTTGTCCTTTTTGTTTGCTTGGACTTTCCATGTTCGAATATGTGATAATAGGGTGTTGAAAATGCAGATTGACTTGTCTATTTGTAAAATATGCTTTGCTTAAGCTTTGCTTTGTATTCTTAACTTTGTCTTAAGCTTTGCTTTGTATTCTTAACAGTTTGCTGTGAAGAGGAAAGCGGTTGGAATTTGGGGTTGCAAGGACTGCGGAAAGGTCAAGGCTGGCGGTGCATACACCATGAAGTATTTCGTTGCCTCCTCGCAACATTTCCAAAAACAGCCATTGGCTGTTGCATTAGATGCTAATCTAGTTATTCTTATTTGCAGCACTGCTACTATGGTCACAGTCAGGAGCGCAGTCCGTCGCCTGAGGGAGCAGACTGAAGTCTGATTGCAGCACTGTTATCTCTTCAGGATTTATGGGGTTCTGTAGATTGAGTCATTTTTTGTTACCAGCTATTCGGTAGGATGACATTCAAAAGTATTTTTGGCCTCTGTTCTAGGATGTGTGAATGGTTATTTTTTTACTCAATTGCGATCTATGTGGCGTTTATATGCTGTGATTCTTATTCTCTACCAAAAATTTAAAGTGCGAAACTAATTTAAAAGATCAACGAAAATCAAGTTCTTTGACCAAATAGACACTGGAACCAAGTGATCGACCAGTGGCGTGTGCTGGAGTAAATATGCACGGAACATTATTGCAGTTGAACTATGTTGTCTAGTTTGTGCAGTAAGCACGGACTGACAGAAAGAGCAAGGCATAATCTGGAGGAAAAAAAATGCAGCTCACACGCAACATAGCTAGTAAATGCAGGAGCTCTTTATTGCAATTTGTAAGAAAATGCTTCTGCTGGTGCGTACATGCTGAATACTTTACCAAGAGCTTATCGATAGTTCAAATTCCCCCCAGTAATGAAACAGAGGTTTGTGTTCAGTCCTTCAGGTCACCCACAAACTAGTAAAGAGGCTTCTCTCGTGCTCTCCTATAAAGGAGATAGGTTGTCATGCTCAATTTTTCTTTAGAATAGCCTTGAGATGCTGCTGCAGGCTAGTTGTGTTTGTTTCCATCTGAACGACATACGAGAGCTCCCCATTTACCACTTGAAAATCCCTTGTAATCTGCTTTACCTGACAGTTATTTAAAAAAGGTAAAAAATATGATACGCCAAACAGAAGGTAGACTCCATTTAATCCAGCTAAATAACATATCCCCAGTTGTATCTAATGCTGTAACAGCAATAATAAGCCAAAAATCCAATTACATGTCAAGGTGATGCAACCCAAGCTATACTGAAGAGGTACAGGATTCCATGATCTGAACATCTCTTCTGATCAGGTTGAAGCTATGTTGGATAGTTCAAAGCAAAAACAACTCCAATTTGAAGATTGTGTAGCAGACAAGACTTGAGATCAAAAATATATAACATGATAATTCCTGTTAAACAATCCAGTGACAAGTACCTTTGATGCATTGCCAACAAGTTCGCTTTGGAGTGTCACTGTTTTCTTTTCGGCATCATATGAACCCTTCTGCATTTTTTTTAATTGTTTTCGAGAAGTGAGATGAGATGTGGAGCAACATATAAACCGCAGTTTTACACTGAAGGGATGTAAATAACACATGAATTTATAAAAGAATAAACCTATTTATCAAAAAGTTCCAAGAGGTCCATTGCAACTTAATATTTACAGTATGTTCTTACAAATGGTGACAAACAAAACAGAATGATGGATACAACAAATTGGCACAACCAAGGCATACATAGGTAGTAAAAATGTTACTTTACAATTCCATTTCTATTCTCCCAACTTCTCATGATGATAATATGTCATAAACCATGGAAAACGAGAGAAGAGAACACCTCTAAAAAGCCAGCAACTTCAACTAAATAACAGTCTTATCAATATTAAAGCTGAAAGCAGAAGGCTGCACTAGAGAGCGTTACATAACCTAACACTTATTAACTATCATCCGGTCCAAATCGAATGAAAACAAACAGTCCTAACTACACATTTCTTAGGACGACTTAAGGCTAAACAAGCAAGAGTGGTATCAATCCCGCAACTAAGTGCTTCCTTCAATCGTTGATAATAATAGTATACGTTCCATACTAAAATGCGCATAGGTTCGATATTAATTACAGTTGGATCCATGTAGATGCATCTGTTGGCGCAACAACACAAATAATTTTTCTGATGCCGGCTCAAGCAACGGAATGCATAACACAAATAACTTTTCTGATCTAGGTATCTATGGCCAATATCAACAGCTAAACAGTGGAGCACTTTCTAATTGTCCCCAGAAATGCGCATATCCAGCTATGCTTGAGCCAACCAGTAAGCGCGAGGGACTCACCTGAACCTCGGAGAGACCTGTGCTCTGCGCAATTACAACCTCGATGGAGCCGTCGGGGCGGGGCCGCCAGTACCCACTCTCGGCGTGCATCGGCTCGCCGGACGCCGCCTTCCACGTCCTCTGCGTGTACGAGATCACCGGCTGCGTGCAAGAAAAGGCTCCAATTAAAGCTTGCGCAGCCAAAGGGAAGTTTTTCTCGCATCAAAAAAGGGAGCGAGGGCGTGAACCTTCGAGGGGTGGTGGGAGAAGAGGAGCTCCTCGCCGTAGCGGAAGGGGGCGATGGTGGGGAAGCTTCCCTCGCCTTCACCGCGCCACTTGCCCAGCAGGAAGGCCAGCGGCGCCACCGCAGGGTGCGGTGCCGGCGGCTGCGAAGGCGTTGCTCCGCCGGCGGCTTCCATTTCTTGGGTCGATGGATTGGGTCTTGGACTTTCAGGCTGGTCAGGTCCTCGTTTTCTTCGCGGGGACACGACGAAGTTGTCAACTGCGACGGCCATGCTTTGACCGTTGGGCTTTCCATGCCGCTTCAAGTTTAATGGGCTTTTCAATGCTGAACGTGTTGTGTGTACAGTGTGCACTTGACCGGCTCTTGGGCCACCAATCTCTGTAGCTCGCAGTCAATCTAAAATTTGCACTATGACATTTTTCGTTCATGTCTCCAATTGCGTCCAGGCAATCGACAAAGTACGTAGGTTTTGTTTTAAAAAAAGTAATTGGATCATTTATTGATTTGAAGTGGAAAATTTACCCGATTACAGGTGAACATTACATACAATCACATAAGGCACAAAATGAACTATGAACATATATTCACGTTATGAGACGAACAAAAGAGTGAAAAACAAAATGAAAACTGATTACACTTATCACTTTTGCATTGCAACTTGCAAGAAGGTACATTTCTGATTGCATTAGTATCTGAACATGGGTGAAAGAAAAAGAAGAGAAAAAAAGAATCAGCACCAAAACACCACCACCACAAGGGTAATAAAAAAAGTGGAGGGAGGAGCGATGGATCACCGCGCGCGCCCCATCAATATCAGTGCGTGCAGCGCGACCTCATGAATCTGAGACGCCGGTTCTTGAGATCGAACTCCCAGAGGTGCTCCTGCTGCAGGATGTTGCCGATGACGGAGACCCCGGGCCACTCCCCCTCCTGCAGCCCGATGCACTTGACCCCTGGCGCCGCGTCGATCACGTAGCTCTTGGCCGGCGGCTCGAGCCGCGCGGCCCCCGCGAAGTGCAGCGCCAGCGTCGGCACGGGCACGTCCAGGTCCGCCCCCGTCGCCGGCGACGTCCAGTTGTAGCAGTAGTCGAACGGGTCCATGGTCACCCGGGGCACGCCGGCGAGCTTCTCGCTGAGCGCCGCCACCACGGCGCGGTACGCCGGCCTGGCCAGCACGGTGAGGCTCGTGCCGGAATCGAGGATGGTGCCGCCGCCGCGCTCGACGTCCCAGACGTGGCGCGGGATCTTGAGCAGCTCCCCGTCCACGGAGACGCCGTTGAGCGTGACGGCGTAGAACGGGTGCGTCCGGCGGTCGAGCACCAGCGGCGTCTGTCGCGCGCCGGGAGGCCGAGGGGCCGACGCGCAGGCGGGCTTGGATGGTGGTGGGGAGACGGCCGGGTTGGGGCCGAAGGTGAGGTAGCTGGTCTGGTTCCGCGGGGCGAGGTGGTCGACGAGGCAGTAGGAGAAGCGGCCGCCGAAGCGCGACGCGGCGTGGGACGCGAACGAGATGTTGCTGTAGCCCAGGCTGAGCACGCCGTCGGAGGCCAGGAAGCTGTCGCCGTTGTAGGCGGTGGTGCAGCCGAGCACGACGCCACGGAGCTTGGTCCGCTTGGCCGCGCGCCCGGCAGACAGCGCGATGGTCGCCGAGTCGGTGCCCACCGTGCCGCGCGCCGCAGACCCGTCCTTGTACCTGCGGATCCCGTACGTGGCGGTTAGTCACTGCGTGCATGGCACATGCATGGCGCGATTCAAGGATCTTTTTTTTTTTTTTTTTTTTTTTTTTGTAAATTAGCAGCTGCTGCTGCCTCGGTTAGACATCATCTACTACTCCAACCAAACAAAAAGTATTGCAAATTGCAGGTAGTGTTACTTGTACGCTAGCTCAAAACATTTCCTGAATGATGCTAGTACCATGTTAGACCAAGAACAAAAACATCAGTACGATTTCCAGTTACAAAAAGCAAACATTTAAAACTAACTCCAACCCTGGACCTAAATGGTGACTCATTCTCAAAATGGGGCTGTAAACTGTAAAAACAGCCCTCCAACCCATGACCCAAACACATCCATTTTAGGACTAGTGGACACATGTGATCCAGAAATGGAGCAATCTACGCAGCAACACATCCGTATGCAGCACAAGAACATGTTCTTTCTCGACGGCTGCATCGCCGCCACCTCCTCCTCTTCCTCGTATCCGGCGCCCTGGCGCGGCCCCTCCCCCTCCTCTTCCTCGAAGCTCCCTCGTCAAGCTCGGCCGCGCGAGTGCCGCCCCACCCATGCGCCCCTCCCGGCACCCATGGCATCTCGTCGCAATGGACTTCTCGTGGACCGCGGGAGTCGGGGAGGAGGCGGCGGCGATGCCCTACTCCAACTCCCCCTCGTCAGTGCGCCCTGTCGACCCGCGGGCGACGGCGCGCGTGGGCACGGCGGAGGCGCTCCGCGGCGGCGGCCCGAGCGCGATGTCCACCTGAGCTTGATTGCGAGCGCGCATGGTACTTCCTGACGTGGCTGCGGCTCAAGAGCGTGCACGGGCGCGGGAAGCGGATTGACCGGACCGTCGCGACGCGCCGTGGGTGGTGGCACGGTGAGGCCTGGGTGAGGCCCGTCGTCGACGGGCTCGCGGGCTGCGAGGCCGGCCTGCGCCAGGCCTTGTCGTTCATGGAGGACCAGCGCGGCGCGCGGGTGCGCATCGGCTGGATCATGGCGGAGCTCCGCCTCGACGCCGCCCTGGAGGAAGGGACCCCCGTCCCGCGCCTTCACCGGCCGCGCGCCCGCGCCATGGACTAGCCACGGCGGAGGCGCTCCGCGGCGGCGGCCCGAGCGCGGCGTCCACCTGAGCTTGAAGAGGAGGATGCGGACGGATTTTTGGACGCCCGTTGGAGATTGACGTAATTGGATGGTGATTTTGCAGCTGGAGAACTACCGATTCACTTGTTTTGGGGTCCGATTTAGGTCTGAAGGGTTGGAGTCAGTCTAACAGAAATGGCACGCCGTGACTGGCATGCGAGCTTAATCCAGTCCTCTACACCTAGAGCCTAATCATTGAACAACATGAACAGATGGAACGGCCCTCATGTCTCCTCACGAACTGTATCGACGACGAGAATCCAAAGACGTGGACCTAACATGGCAGCACAGTGGTAACCTAAGCTTAGGCAGTATTAATGGCCATAACGCCAGCCTGATTGAGCAGCCTTTACGTATCTCGGGAGGAAGACGGGCCACGAAAATGATTGTAGTAGCAGTTGCTTCACTCAATGCTAAGTTATTTTTGTTCAGTACTCGCACAGTGCGCTTGAACTGGAGGATTAGCTATTCTAATCCGGTCAGAAGATGGTTTGACTCGAGGGAACGTGGCCCGGGCATGGTCCCCTTGATCTGGGGCTCGATGCCCTCCCTCCCGAAATGGATGGAGCAAATCACAACGGAGTTGATGGCGAAATCCGTGTACCAACCATTGTATTTTGCCGAAACAGGGCACCCTGTCCGTATCCCTATGATATGTTTGCTATAGTCTGTACGTGGAGTACTATACGAAGATAAGATAAACAAGTGGTACTAAAATCCAAGCGTATATATACATAAAAGTTTGGGGGAAGTAGTTTGTCCGGACACGAAGTCGGCACTTGGTTGCTGTCTTGCTGATGATGTCCTGCCAGGCAAAGGGACATGATGACTGGGATGTTCTTTGGACATGTAGCGAGACACCTTGCTCTGCACTGCACTCCACACGAACTCCAGCCCACGTTCCATGGAATCCCAAAGCCTTTTGTACTGTTGCGGCAGTGTGTCCGCTTGGGCGCGACGCATCCCCTCGGCAGTCGGCAATGCACGCTGCACGGCAGCAGTGAAAAGAAAAGGGAAAGGCAAAAAAACACATCGAAGCATTTGAGCCTGGATATTTCTGCTCGCGCTCAAATCTCGTCGCCTTTGCTTGCGAAAGAATATGTTCAACGTCCTGACAAACGGACACAGGCACCGATGGAGTGCAACCCAATCCGCCGTGCACATGACGGAGCAGAGCGTGGCAGGCGGCGCTGCTCGACCGCCATGTTCGTCTGCCGTCCTACCTGCCCCTGGCATGACACGGCTGTCCCCAGTTTAGAAAAAACAGGTAAAAACGAGCAGGTGCCAAGGCTAGATACGAACACCGGTAACGTGAGCGCAGTCAGTGATCGGCGCACGAACAAGAAAACAAAAGGGGAGCACGAACGCGTCATCGATGCCACGGCGCGTCCTTTTCCGGAGTTCGGATCCAATGCGCACGCGCGCGCGGCGTGCGTGTGCATCTAATCTGATGATGTTTATCTTTATCTACTATCGCGTTCGATGGCGAGAGAGATCGGCATCAGGAGGGTCTCTGTTTATCCGGGGTCCTTTTGGCAGGACGGACGGATTGATGATGGCCGTGACAGCTCTGCTCTGGCTCGTAAAAGCGATTAAGCAGACAGGTAAGGCAGACGTGAGTGATGAGTGGCAAGACTGAGGGACTGTCTTTGTGTCCGCAAGTGTCCGCAAGAGCAAAGCAGCTCATCTCACGGAGATGGACGCATTGAATAAGCTCCCCGAGAAAGCGACGACGACCCCGTCAAAACTCCGGCTCGATCATCATCGCCATCAACGCTGCCAGCTTCGACCAATTCAAACCGGCCGGAGCTGCAATGCGATGCCAATCAGAGAGCGACGTGCTCTACAGAAACAAGCGCTGCAGAGGCTACAGTGTCCGGCACCAGCCCTGCCGCGGCGATACGCTGGCCGGAGCTGCGCCGCATTAAACGCGCGCCCCCGACGCCCACCCTGCGCTGCCTTGCCGCGGCCGTCGCCATTGCGGAGATCCGTCCGACTCACCCACCAACCAACAAGGCAGCCACTAATTGCTTTCTGCTTCTGCTCGCATCTCATCAATGCCCAGGACCCAATTAACCGCGCACGCCCCACCCCCCAGATCGATCGATGGTCCGCCATTAACGCGCAGGGGAAGGATTTAGTACTACTAGTACGGCCGGCGCTATAAGTAAAGCACGGGTTAAGGCCTTGGTTAGCAATCTATCCATCGGTGATGGAAATGCGAATGCGAGTGTTGTGTTAGAGTTAGAGCGAGGAGAGGAGGGGAAGGAGGGCGGTGCGGGGAGGGGACTGACCGGTAGTCGTAGGCGCAGGGGCTCCCCGGCGTGGGGCAGGCGGCGAGGGAGAATGGCAGCGACTGCACGCAGGTGTCGGACGAGCAGGGGATGGGCCGCCACGTCCGCGACTTGTCCGGCCGGAACGCGCGCGGCGACGCCGAGAGCGACGAGGTGTCGTTCCAGGTGGTGCCGTAGGCGGCGGGGTCGGCGGTGACGGGGCGGCGGCACTTGACCCAGGTCAGGTCGCTGCCGGTGTCGGCCACGAGCAGGAACGGCTGCGCCGGGGTGCCCACGCGGAAGATCACGAAGTACTGGCCCGTGCCCGTGTACGCACCCGAGGAGAGCGGCATCGCGAACGCCTCGTCGCCGCCCGCGGGCACCGGCGAAGTCTTGGCCTTGCTCGCTGAGTTCGTGGCCTCCGCCGTGAGCCGCCGCCCGCGCCGCGCGGCGATGAACGCCATGCGCTCCCGGTCCATGCGCCACAGCTCGGCCAGGGACGCCGGCTGCCGCCGGAGGAGGTCGAACCGCATGTACTTGCTGCCGCTGGCGCCGGCCGCCAGGAACGCGGCCGCCAGCAGGAGCGCCAGCATCAAGCGGCGGCCCGCCATTCGCGGGGGGCGCCGCTTCCTGAAGCCGCCGCTCCCAAAGCTAGTAGTGGTAGAGATAAGCAAGCGACCAACAGACGCAGCCCGGCGCAATGGGGGCAGGCGACGATCAGCGTCGGCCGTGTACGGCGGCGCACCTCGCGGCGGCGGCGGCGGCGCCAATGCGCGCGCGCGCGAGAAAGTCTCCTTGCTCCTCAGATTGAAGGCAGCTCAAGCGAGCCGCGCTGCCGTCGCAAGCGGCGCCGCCGCTGGCTGCTGCTCCTTCTGCGGCGGTGGTGGTAAATGGTGGCCTCGTTTGTGCTCGCGTTTCGGGCTGCGTGTGTGTGCCGCCTCGGAGTGCGTATTTATCTTGCGAGGGGGAAGAGGCGGTTTAACTAGTTTACTCGTCGTCCTACAAGCTTAAGCTTAGTTTAGTTTAGGTTAGATTAGGGGTGGCTGTGCACTTTGCAGTGCCGCGGGCACCTGCCGCGCTTGGCGTTGTTGGGCCATGGCTCGCTCGTGGACATGGGGGAGGAGACAGGAGACGGAGAGGGAGGTGGTGCTGTGCGTGAGTGACGGGCGTGCCTGGTGCGGCGCCTTGCGCTTGTGCGCGCCCTGCTGGCTGCGCTCAGGTGCTCGCCGCGGGTCAAAGCTTTACCTCGCGGCGCCGGATTTCTGTTGGGTCCGTCCGTTTACACACGGACGCATGCGCCGCCTCTGGTATATGGTGAGTAGTATAGAACAACATTGTTCCAAAAATACGCGGCCCGGTTTACTTCGGCGCTGTTCGCAGCATCAAACCGTTCATTTCTTTGACATCGTTATTGTCCACGATTAGTAAAATCTTAAATAAATTTTTAAGCATACTGGCAGAGGAGAATCAAATATGTGTGAGACGTTTCTCTCTCTTCATTCCTGTTAGCTGGAGAGGTTTGGAGAATCAAATAGCGGTAGTGTTTGGTTCATATTTTTTGTGACGTAAACACATTTTGAAGTGATATATGTTATAATGTTTGTTTTGATTTCGTCCGCAATCCATTATGGTGATATAAAAGAAAACTATTCAATCATCATACCCTCTCCTACATTGCCGTAATCGTGCTCGATACTATTGCAATCACCTCTTCTTCTTCTTATTTTGTCTCTTCCAGCCCACCTCTGCTCGCCTGCCTTGTCGTCGATCAACCTCTCTCTCTGGTCAAACAACATTAACCATGCTTGGGCGTCGGACATGAACCTTCTATCGTCGGTCCTGCTAGGACAACTGCGTCCTACATGTTGGCATATGGTGCGAGGAGGTATGATGGATTGCGGGTCGAGGAGGGCTTTTGGTCAGGCTCCGTTGCAACAGGTAGGGTGCTAAGCCCCCCCCCCCCCCCCCCCCCAAAAAAAAAAAAAAACCACCAAATAAGAACGTGTTGAATCATTCATACAATTGATAAGAAGTCGAGGATTGTATCTTTAGATGTGTATCACTCTAAATAAACGAAAGATGATATTTATGGTCTCATTTGAACTATAACAAGTTATGCTTTTTTGTGGTGCTATTCACGTTTGGGTTGAAGCCAAGAATGCTTGGTCAAAGGAGATGCTATCGGGAAATTGAGGGGGTGTTCGTTGCATGGGGTCTAAAATTTAGAAGGAAGAATCTTGTCATTTAAGAGTATTAAATAAAGTTTAATTACAAAACTAACTGCAGAACTCCTGATCTAAATCGCGAGACGAATCTAACGAGGGTAGGTAAGCCGTGATTAGAAACTAGTTACTGTAGCATTACTGTAGCATCACTGTAACAAAATATAGATTAATTAGGCTCGTTAGATTCGTCTCGTAAAGATGTACCTATCTGTAAAAAGGTTTTGTCATTAAATTTTATTTAATACTCTTAAATAATAAAATTCTCTTTGATGTGATAGGTCTAAATGCTAAATACTAAAACAACGAACACCCCTTAAGTGTAATTTTCATGTGGTAGAATCGACCCAATCAGATATACTTGTTGGTGACCAAACTTACACTTACTCACCAAATTGTTGGTGGTGACGAAAAGCTATACTTGGATGATACAAGGAGTAGATGATGCTAAAAAATACTTCCTTCGTTTTTAATTATATGACACTTTTGACTTTTTTGTTTAACTTTGACCAACAATATATATGAAAATAATTAGTTGCTTAACGTGAAATGTATATTGTTGGATCTATCATGAAAAGAACTTTAAGATTAATTTATACATTTAACTATTTACATATATATTTATGATAAAACGAATAGTCAAAGTAACAAAAAAAAAAGTCAAAGATGTCATATATATAAAAATAGAGGAAGTAATAATTACACCGTGGCAAAACGGCGGCAAGAACCAAAGGAGCCCTTCATTTCCGCTCCCGCGCGCGAGAACGTACCGTTTCGTCCGCGACAGATGTAGCTGGCTGGCGTTTTGGAGTGGGGATTGCGGGCGGCACCCAAACGTACCAGTAATCACAACGGACAATAGTGTAGTCATGGCTAAGCGATGCAAGAGCGGCAGTAGAGCGGTTTGAGGAATTCGTCACTGGTCACTACTCCCTCCGTTTTTAAATTGTTGTCGCCGTTGACTTTTTTATTTATGTTTGACCATTCGTCTTATTCAAAATATATGTTCGAATATGCAAAATTATACATTATGTTTAAACTTACTTTGAAGATGAAACAAATCATAACAAAATATATGATATTTTTCAAACTTTTTTGAATAAGACGAATGGTCAAACATAGCAAAAAAAGTCAATGGCGACAACAATTTAAAAACGGAGGGAGTACACTGGATGGTTCTGTTTCGGATCAAAATAATTGCTTGTAGCCTATGACTTGCCACCAGTAGCTCGCACGAGCCTTGTTGGGTTATCTGGATTTGAGTTACATCCCTGTTCATGCTGGACATCTGATGTTAGCTACAACATGGTACGTATCCAAACTAAACAGATGTGTGTAAGGCGCTGTTGCGTCTCTAGTCACTTCTTAGTTTTGTGAGCGTATGATCAATCAATACAGTACTCAGCATCCCACCCGTGCTCCCCTCCCCTCCCCTCCCCACCGCCTCCGCCTGCGCCATCCCGTGGGCGCACCGGCCAACCTCAACCACCCTCTTCCGTCGCTCCGGTCGCTCCCACCTCCTCCGGCCTGATCGACTCCTCGGGAGCTCCGTCCTGGGCCGCCGTCACCGCGCAAGGGGCGGAGGGACCTGGTCCGGCCATCCCGGCCGTGGACGAGCCATGGGAGACCTCCTCCTTGGCCGGATCTGACTCCTCGGAGGGCAGTTTCGCGCGGCGCGTGCGGCACCTCGGGGTCTTCGTCGACAAGGCCAAAGGCAAGGCCTTGGCGGATCGGTCGCCATCCCCTCAGTCGAGGTCGCACAGGTCGTCTTCACCGGTCGCTCTGGAGTCACAATTCGATGCTGGGTCGCGGAGGTTCATGGCAGATACCCGTCGCTCCCCTCCGAGGCGTCCACACACGCGTCCATGGCAGGCTGCGGGCGAGCCGCCCATCGGGCCGCCCTCGGGAGCTACATCAGAGGTCGAGGTGGGCTGGCAGGTTGTCCAAAGGAAGAAGAAGCGCAAGGTCTCGCCACCACCATCGCCGCCGCAACAGCAATCCCGGCAAGTCCCGGCGGATCTGGTGGGAAAATGCTTCCACTGTTTGTCACCGGACCATGTTAAGGCTGACTGCAGTTCGACACACCCGCGCTGCTTCAACTGCAAAGAGGTTGGGCACCAAGCGGCGGCGTGCCCATTGCCGCGGGTCGCAGGAAGGTCGCAGAATCAGAGCGCTCCAAGGCAGCGCTTCCAGAATCATCCAAGGTCACACGACACGCAGACGAGGTCCGAGAGAATGGGGGATCGGGCTGGTTGTGTTCAACCACCATCAGACACCTCGGCATGGCCACCACTGGACGCGAGGGTCCTGCTGACACGTCGGCGCCGTGAGGCGGCCGCCATGCGCCCCTCTCCGTCTCAGGGGTACGCCTCTGGTGCTTCGTCGGGGTCAGACAAGGCCCCCAATCGGTCGCTCTCGCCTCGCGCGCCGCCGGCGAAGCGTGCTCGCCATGGGCAAGCGGCGGGCACGTCACGCCCAAACTCACCACCGCCGCGCGCGCTGCCAAGTACTGCAAACCTTCGGGAGCAGCGCTCAACGCCCAGGTCGCATCCAAGGTTTGAATTATCGACGGTATCAATGAAACCGAGCCGCAGCGATACGACCGATTTTCGCGAAAATCGAGGAAACCGGCCGGAAACCGGACAAAAATTTGAATTCCGAATTTTGAATTCAAAAACTCGAAAATCGACCGATATCGTCGAAAATCGACCGGTTTTCAGTGAAAATCGACGATTTTTACTGAAAATCGAGACAGTGAGAAAAACCTCGAAAAAACATAGCTTTGCTAAATATTTCCAATATGCTTAGACACACATTGACAATATAGTATGCATAAAACTTTGCACAAGTCATAATAACTACAACATAAATTGTCCGACATAGTTCATGAATAAATACGATATACAACATAGTTTTCAATATACTACACATAGTTTTGGACATATTACAACAACGGATACAAACATACATCTCAATACCATGGGACATCCGATTGTGGATTGTTCATGGAGTTGTACTCGTCGGCAGACATGATGTTAATTCCTTGTGTAGCCAACAACTTCGGTGAATTTTTTCTTTTTTTTCCGCCCAGAAACTATGTCAATTCCTTTTTTTTCTTTTTTTTCCGTCCAGAAATCTTCGGTGAATTTTTTGCCCCATCAAACGAACTCCGATTCGTGTTCTTGTTCCACCAATCTTCTCCAAATTTCTTCTAGTTTATTGACATATTTTTTGTTTCAAATTTTTTCAAATTTTCAAAAAATTTCAAATTTGAAATTCGAAAATCGGCGAACCGGACTTACCGGTTTTTGTCGATTTTGAAAACCTTGGTCGCATCCCTCCTCCCCTCCAGCGCCGCGCACGCAGATGACCACATCCAGTCGCAGTGAACAACGATCAGCTCCGCGGCAGTGCCCTGCTTCTCCGTCGTGGCTGCCGGGGACGAGCAGCCGTCATGATCATCATTCCAAGCCAAAGCAACGCCCGCCATCGCAGTCGCCCACACCACCACCACCACCACCTCCTCCTCCTCCGCGCTCTGGGCTGATGCAAGACAGCGAAACATCGCCAGCTTGGCGCTCATTCTGAGGTCGCACAAGGAAAGAAATTTGTGTTATTCCACGAACCCCGGAGATTGATGCAAATGAACTTGCTTTGTCCAGAGCTCTTCTTGCGAATGTGGGAGGTTGCCGGCGGGTCGTCTCCATCAATGATATTAGAGATCACCTTTGGCGCTTCTTTAGCGTGCCACCATCTGCTGTCCAGACTCATGTGTACCAGCCAGAAGACTGGCTCCTGATGTTTGAAGAACCGGCAGACTTGCTACGGGTCTTGAGGTCGCCATGCCTGCCCGTGGCAAGCTTCTACCTCAAAGTGAAGCGATGGAGTAGACTTGGGCAAGCGGAATCGCTTCCAATGCGATACAAGGTACACGTCTCCATGACTGGAATCCCGGCGCATCTTTGGCTACTTAGCACAGCGCAACATGTCTTGGGTTCAGCTTGTAACATCCTATCCATGGCGCCCGAAACGGAATCGAAAGCTAATGTGGGTGAATTCAAGGCGGTTGTGGCTTGCTTGCATCCCAACATGATACCAATGTACAAGCTTACGCTCCTCCCGGAGCCGGGTGCACCTCAGCTATCATTGTTCTACAATGTCGTAATCAAAATCCTACACGTTCAAGAGTTGCCACCCCCCCCCCCCCTTCGCCACCAGATGAGGATGGCGGGACTGGAAATGCAGGACCTAGAGATCGAGACGATGACAACAATGGTAGAGGCCCAACTAACAACAGCCATAAGAAGGACACAAACAGAAGCAACAGCATGTCGAATGATCGTGCAGCAAACCGCAAGGCAAAGGGTTCGGCTGGGTCGCGCAACAACCATCGCAGTGGTGGAGAAGCTCAAGGTCGAAAGGGTCATCAGTCGCATGGTCGCAATGGAGAACGGGGTAGCAGGTCGCTTGGTAGTAGCAGGTCACTTGGTCATGGTATGGAGAAAGGTAGCAGGTCGCAAAGTGAGGTACATGCAACCCAAGAGGAGATGCTTCATACTACCATAGCGTCCATCAGTTCACCGGGGAATGGTAACTGTGGGGCGCAGAACGTTGAGCTAGTCGTGGTAGAAACCGGGTCGCTTGCGGCTCGCCCTGATCTTCGAGGTGCTCGGCCGCAGGAGCAGACAATGGTGGTGCCCCATACTCACCAGGCAAGCAATGAGGGAGGAGATAATACAATAGGGCACCGAATAGTCCCCAACTGGTGCGCAGTTGACTACCGCCCACCGGCACCGGCACGACCACCCTACTACCCTGAGTGGGGCTTGCAGGGCATTCATGTGCCGGCGGGGCTTGGCCTCGGCGCTGGGCAAGGACTGGAGATTGAATGGCGAGATTATAGCAGAGGTAGCAGCAAACTATCACCACTAGCAAGGCCTTTCCACCCTAGTTCGCTGGATGGAAAGATGTCCAAGACAGGCGCTGAAAGCCACAATCAAGATCAAAAGAAACAAAAATTAGCTCATTGCACTCCCTCCTCCACAGCCCAGGGAGAGCTATGCTCAGGCCCAACCCCTTCACTCTCCAGGCCAACAGCCAACATAGAGGAGACAGGTCGCTGTACGGAGGAATTGGCCGGTACCAAAATGTCAAGCATGCAGGTGGGCCGGGATAACATGACCTCCCCTCTACCAACTGATCCTATGGACGAATCTGAATCCACAGCTCACCTCGGCGGTGAAGATTTAGATGGAGACGAGGTACCCCCGGGTTTCGCCATCCCGGCATTCGCAGGCACGGGCCTCGCCGGCAGTTCAACCCCCTCTCGGGCGGCAGGGCAAGGAGCTCGGGGTCAGCACGGAGCAAAGGCCTCAACGGCGGCAGCGTTGGTGCCTGCCGCGCTGGTCTTCAGTACTGTGAAGACCATGCTGACATCGTTGGTGAACACACAACCCACCGCACTAACAAGCCAACAGATCATTGACGAATTGACAGCAAGTAGAGGCTGTGCACTTCAGGGCTTCAGCAACCTGGTTTCCTCCCCTCTGCCCCCTACGGTCGCTCTTGCTCCACCCACACCCAGGTGGGCCAGGTCGCCAGTGGGTCTACCATGGTGTAGCCCCCGGATAGCCGCGCGCACCAACGTTCGTGGATCATCGGCAAAATCAGTCGCACAAACGAAGATGATGAGAGCAATGAGGGTTATTTCAAGTGAGCAACCGCCAGAAACGGAATCATTTGTGCAGTATATGGAGATCTTGGAGCGTGGCCTCACGGAAGATGAATGTGCAGCGCTAGGAGACCTCCTCAACAGCAACTTCGCGGCGGATCTCCTGGTTGATGAGCCGGCCGATTAGGTCTAGGCTCTAGGTCGTTTTTTTTCCTAATGTGTTTTAATGGGGTCATTAAACTTGTCAGTGTGGAACGTCCGAGGACTTAATAGAAGGACTCGGCGTACTGCAGTGCGTGAGTTGGTCGCGTCGGAGTCTGTATCCTTACTTTGTTTGCAAGAAACAAAGCTTGATGTCGTTTCCCCCTCTCTCATGTTAGAAATGTTAGGTGCTGAGTTCGATTTTTATGCCCTCCCGGCTTGCGAAACCAGGGGAGGGATTATTATCGCGTGGAAAAGGAGTGATTGGGTGGTCACCAATCCCGTTCTTCGCTCCTTCTCCATCTCGGTTCGGATCCGCTCTGCAGCGAACCCCAACCTTCCTAGTTGGCGTCTAACCAACGTCTACGGTCCCCAATCGGTCGCGAATAAAATTGCGTTTCTGCAAGAACTAAAGGAGCTAGGGTCGCCATCCTCCGCCCCATGGTTGATTTGTGGGGACTTCAACCTAATTTATAGGGCAGAGGATAAAAACAATAATAATCTTAACAGGAGAATGATGGGTCGCTTTCGCCAGGCACTTAATGACCTGGAATTGAAGGAAATATTCCTCCACGGTCGCCTTTTTACATGGAGCAATGAGCGTCAGCATGCCACTTTAGAGCGCATTGACAGGTGTTGGTATTTCTTACGTCACAGACAAATCCGCAAGCGCACGGAATACCGTTGTAGCACTTCACCCGTGAGTATTCAAGGGTATCGTTATTTATATTTTCCCAAAGGAACGGTGTGTGATTATCTTCTAGTCTAATTAGTCCAAGGACACGAAGAAGAGCGGTAGATTTGGGTAGAGAGGATTCCTATGGATGAGTTTCTTAGCAAAAGATAAATCCTGTCTCTAATTGCTTACTTCGAGCGCCGGCTTAGGCTTTGGTCTGCCAAGCCACTCCGGCTTATAGCTCTACTATGTACCCGAACGTGGAGGGTTCCTTTGGATGGACAGGGCTGTCACTTCCTGCCACCTACCTCTACAAACCGTGGAGCTCACAGCGGACAAAGGCGACTTCCAGCCTAGACACCACGTCTATGCTATCGATCACTACTCTAGCCCCGGCCTGGTACCAATTTGGAAGACTAGAGCACTCATTGCGGAGCGATGATCCCGTAAACAAGTAAAGAAAGAACTTAATCTAAACACTAAGTACACAATCCAATAGGAGATCAAGAATACTTACTTATGATGAAGATGAACGAACGATGAACGACGAACGAACGATGAACGAACGACGAACGATGAACGAACGACGAACAATCGATGAACGAACGACGAACAATGACTATTATAAAGAAGTATTCTCAAAGATACAAGATTGAGGCTAAGTCCTCACAAAGGGAGGACTACCCTTCTCCTCTACCCTACTCTCTCCCTACTCTACTAGTATACAAGGGGCTCTAGGCCCTTGGGAGTGGAATGAGGCTCTCCTTCTTGTGTGTTGTGTGTGGGAGGGGGTACCCATCTATTTATAGGCTTGAGTAGGTCGGTTTGGGGCCTCCACCGCCTCACCCACCGCCTTTGGGCATTAAATGCAGGCAGAACCGACATCAGGAAGGCGGTGGCGACCAGCTGGCCAAAGATGGGCCAGAGGGGCCACTGTAGCAGGTCGGCCGACCCCCCCCCCCCCCCCCCCTTGGCCCATTTGGCCTTGGGCTTTGGCCGAGGGGTCCTCCTTGATGTCTTGTTCAATGATCTTCGTGCATTGGCCCAAGTTGGTTGGGTTTTGTATGACTTTTGATCCATATCTTGTTGGGCTGCCTGTGCTGATTTTCTCGGAGTGATGTGTTGTGGCCTTCTTGATGTGAATTCCCTCCTTTTGATATGAAATGCAACTGCACTCAAAATCTCACCAAGACTTGTGGAATTTGTTAGTTTTAAGCCCTAACACTATGTTTGGTGTTTACTTTGATTCCATTTGTGCAGGTATTTGATGGTCAAAATCGTGCCGTAACGACCGTCAACAAGACCCTCACACTTGAGCCTTTGCTCGTCCTCGAGTGAAGGTGGAAGATTAAGATAAAGCATGACTTCCTATGGTATGATGCTAGCATACAAGTTATTCCAAGCCATAACTGCACCTGTGAACTTTGAAGTGGCTAACATGTTATCTTGGGCGGTTGAGGAATGGAACGGTCTTGATTCAAGTCATCAATACCCCTCTGTTGAGCAACTTGGGTTTTTGATAGAATTTTCAAAATAAAAACATAGCTTGTACTCCTCAAATGATAACTCTCAGATAGCTCAATGTGTTTGATTCCTCACCAAGGCAATGTATTTACCTTTTTTCATCCTACTTCTACAAAAGGCTTTTTATGGAGCTTGGTAGGGATGAAAAGGGGCATACTTGTATCACTTATATTGCAAAGTCAAAGGGTGGATCCAAAGAGAAAACAAGTCATACAATCTGGTCAAGAATGTGCATGTGTGTGGATATGTGTATGGTGAATGGAATGGGGTGGAGTGAGGTGGATACTCCTTGATGCTATGATGTTTCTCTCTTGATTGACTTTTATTTTGAGAACATGGCTATCACTTCTTTTCTCTTCTCTTCTTTTTTTTTCTTTCTCTCTTTTTTTTTTCAATCGTGCTCAACATGTTTGAGCATGTCTTTCTTTATTCATGCTCATGCAAATGAGCATTATTTTTCTTTTTTTTTCTTTCGATAGCCATGTCTCTTTTTGCAAGAATGTTTGGAGAGAGACATCAACAACAAGAGATGGAGTATTTATTTGGTGGGTGGATGGATGGAAATGGTGTTGCTAACTTCCAGTGTAGAAGGTTAGCATGTTTTATGATAATGGTGTATGTGCACGAAATCTTGATCAAGAAAGTATGACAAGCATCTCACAAGGGTCGCACAATTTGACAAAGCTCAAAGCAATAACAAGTAGCATTTGTAGAGGTTTTCAAAGTGATTCTTATTTGGCTCTGGTGGGAATATAAGATCATTGAGGAGTGCAAAGCTATGGATTTAAAATTTTGCAAGATAAATTCCCAAGCACTCTATGCAGAAGAAGCATGATTTATTTCATCCAACCATATCTCATTCGCCAACAACTTAGATAAGCATGGGATCCTATGAGATTGGTGTTCACAAGCAACAGGTGTATGATGCGAGGAATAAAGAGTATGCAGGCCAACCAGATAGAAGTATGTTTGTTGAGAGTATAACACAAGATTTGTTTTATCATTGAGTTAAATTTTAGTGATTGACCCAAAAGAACATTTTAACTCTTGAACTAGGGAGATAGAGTAGTAGGATAGGATGCGCAAACCATCGCCTTGGATGAAGTGGAGACCAAGAGGGATCATGGGATATTTGATTGAACCAAAGGTTCGACCGAACTTTGTTTTCTTGTGCCCGATGGCTCCACCATTGTATGTGTCGATCAGTGCGAGCTTGTGCATCGTGTTGGTGGGGAGATCTCGAATGTGTGCGTGATGAAGAACTCGAGAGATCTCCCCCACACTTGTTCTTGTACCTGGCTTATTTATTCAAAACAAACAAAAAGAATGTGGAAGCAAAAAGGACTCTACCGGGGTTAAAGACCGGGGAGCCTAAATTTATTGAATTCAGCACAATAACTCAAGGCGCATGATATGTTTGAAAGGGAAATAAAAACGCCTAGTTTATTCGTGTACTTTTCATTATTTAATTTCTTTATTCGATTTTAAATTATTTTCAACTTTTTATTTTATCATGCAAGGAGAAAGCAAAAAGATACAAGTTGCGATACAACTTCTTAAAGCGGTGTGAGCAATGAACGAGGTGCACTCAACATGTTCTAACCACTTGAAAAGTTCTAACCATTTCTCCATCATGCATTGCATAGGAGAGATTTTGATATTGTAAACCATGGCATAAGGATACAATGCTCATCCTCATAGATAGGTCTAAGATTGCCTTGAGGAACACAAGTCATAGCAAGCCATTCATGCATCAGGCACAAGGTAGGATGTGATATTTTGCCAAAGAGCATGCTTGTGAAGATCAGGAGTTGTAGAAACAAGTCTTGCAAGCAATGCTTATGAGAGCCTAGTAGTAGACTAAGATTGTTCCATGAAAGCAGGTAATACTTATTCTGGAAGAACCAAAGTAAAACCATTGTCTACTACTAGCAGGGTGCATAAAACTGTATGGCAAGTAGGAGGGATCTTACCACACAAGCAAAATCATCCCACCCTATGGCTTCTAATCATGGGCAAAGTTGGCATTCATACCTTCCTTGTGCAGCAATTCCGGGTCATGTGCTCATGGGTGAGCATAGACACGGTTTCATGAGTGTTGTAGGCTTGCTTCTCCTTCTCGCACACCAAGATGGGATTGGTGTCGAAGAGGAGTCTCGATGTGTCATTTTCATTGTGGTCTACCTCTCCATGTGATCCTTTTGAAGCTCTTCATGCCAACTTTCTCAAGTTAGGCATGAGCTCAATGGAGGGGTATGGATATGTGCCACATCGAGAGTGACTTGGGTTTGAGCTTGTCGCCTTCTTCAACACATTGATGAGCCGCTTGTCGGCTCTTTTCATGGCTGCACACAAGAGCAAGAACACAAGAGCAAACTCGAGAATGGGTTACGTTAGTTTAAGCAATGTGGACCATTTGTCGGTTGCTCTCGCAAAGCTCTTTTTTTTTTTCGCAACTAAAGAAAGCAAAATAAAATCAAAAAGAAGAAAAGGGAAAATCTTTTTCTTAAGTTTGAGATAAAACAAAATTGTCACTTTGAGAGTTTGAGAAGCTCTCAAATTATTACCCTTCTTTTTTAAAAAAAAACAATCGTCTCAATTGTTTTTTTTTTAAATGATTTCAAAGAAAAATAAAGAAGAGTTGGAAAAGATTCCAACATAGAAGAAGTTTATTTTGGAAGACTCCAAATGCAAATAGAAAAACCAAAAGAAGGAAGAAAATCTTTTTCTTGAACTTGAGACAAAATATAATGAAAACTTGGAGAAATGCAAGAACAAGAATTTTGTTGTAAGGGTGCTTAAGTGAAAATGAAATGTCATTGAAAAGTTCGAGCACCCTTGCATCCAAATATAAACAAATGAAGTTCAACTTGGTCAACAGTCCCACAATGGCTATATGCTGAAAAGTCAAGGGAAGCTGTGCCAAAATTCCTTCAAAATTTTGTTCAAAGCATTTTCCAACAAAAGGTTGTCTCAAATTCATTTTATCAAACTTGTTCTCACAAAGGAGATTTTTTTTATTTGAATGTGCAAATGCAAAGTGGTTTGAAAAATCCCAAACATGAGTTGGAAGGATTCAAACATGCAAGAATGCAAATAAATAATCAAACATGCAAGAATGAGTTGGAGAAGTAAACATGCATGCAATTGGGAATTAAAAAAAATGCAATTTGTTGGTAAAATCAAAGATGCAAAAGAATGCAAGTGGAAATCCAAGGAAGCAAATAAAAGATAATTGTCGATTATCCTATCGGCAAGGGCAGCGTCATTTTAAGTCAGACGAGCAAGACTCTCCCCCGTCACGTTGAGTTTGATCATGAATTATCTCGTCTCGGAGAATGATCTGCATGGTTAGTACCAACATACAACCACGATATTTGCAATATTTATGATAAACAAAAGCATCTACAACCATTTTAAAGAACTAGTAGCAAAACAAGGGAACAAAGTGGTTGTAGGTAGCAAAAGTGGTTTTGGCACTAACGGGTGTTGGCTCTAGAGACTCATGATGTGAGCATGTATCATGTGGTTGTTCAAGGAAAAAGCTATCATGCTCACTCAAAGATTCCTCTTTGGATTCTAGAGTCGATGCCTCGTGAAATTCCATGGCCCAAGGTTTGTTTTCAAGAAGTTCTTGATCAACATCAAGAACGGTGCATGAAGGGCCAGAGGGAAAAGGTTCGAATGGTGAAGAGGATTGTTTGGGTTCAGAGACATGAAGAGTTTCATTCAACTCATCCTCTTCATGGGTGGAAAACTTCGCATCCTCATACCAAGTATGCTCGAGCGGTGGGATTGGAGATATGAACTTGATTTGCTCGAGTGGTTCATGATCGAGATGAGGTTTCACCAAAGGATTTTGAGTGGTGGTGGTGAAAGTGGTTTTCCCAAGACGTTCCTTCATGTCCTCCTTGAGGAATGGTTCCTTGAGAGGATCGGGAGGAGTAGGAGGCATCTTTTCCCAAATGTAGTTCGAGGTGTTTCCAAAATTTTCAAAAATTCCTTTCTCGAACTCAAAAGGGAACTCAAGAGGTTCATCTTCCTCTATCATTGTTCTTGTGTCAGATGAGGACTCGGGTGTTGGGTCTACCATTGTAGGCACCAATTTTTTTGTTTTTGGCACAACGAGTTCCTCATCTTTTGACTCCGGCTCATCTGGTAAGTCAGCGGAAAAAGGTGTGTTTTCCACAATTCGATCCAAAAGTTCATGCGCTTCCGCTATGGTCTTATGAGAAAAAGATCCACCAGCGGCCGTGTCAAGATAAAGTGCGGTATTGTTGCTCAATCCCGAATAAAAATGTTGCAATAAAACTGGTTCGGGGAGCAACAATTCTGGTCCGGAGTCTGTTAATGAACAGAACCGGATCCAAGATGCACTTAAGGTCACCTCTTCTTCTTGCCGAAAGTTAATTATTTCCGCTCGTAGAGAAGTGATACGAGATACGGGAAAGAACGCTAGACAAAATTTGTCTCGCAATTCCTTCCAATCACCGTTCACTCTCTTAGCGGTATAAGTGTATCATTGTTTCGCCTTCCCATTGAGGGAGAAGGGAAACAACTTCCACTTCAATGTTTCTTGTGTCATGCCATGGATCAATCGGCATGAACACAAATGCTCAAACTCTCGCAAGTGTTCATAAGGATTTTCATGTTTAAAACCCGAAAAGAATAGACCTCTTATCATTGAAATATAATCGGGGCAAAACTCATAGCCAGATGAAGAAATTGGGTGTGATGATGATGGTGGCTCTAAGAGATCACCCCGTGGAGCAGAGAATGATTGAATTGTAGGTTGTGGCTCCATCATATATGTTTTTGGTATTTTTCAAGTAAGTGGGAAATGATGATGATAGGATAGATGGTGGAAATGTGATGATGGATAAAGGAAAAGCAATAAGAGAAGAAATGATAAATAAAAAGATACAATACGAGGACCAACTAGGTTCGAAGACAAAAACGAAAACCGTTCCCCGGCAACGGCGCCAGAAATGCTTGTTGGTATTTCTTACGTCACAGACAAATCCGCAAGCGCACGGAATACCGTTGTAGCACTTCACCCGTGAGTATTCAAGGGTATCGTTATTTATATTTTCCCAAAGGAACGGTGTGTGATTATCTTCTAGTCTAATTAGTCCAAGGACACGAAGAAGAGCGGTAGATTTGGGTAGAGAGGATTCCTATGGATGAGTTTCTTAGCAAAAGATAAATCATGTCTCTAATTGCTTACTTCGAGCGCCGGCTTAGGCTTTGGTCTGCCAAGCCACTCCGGCTTATAGCTCTACTATGTACCCGAACGTGGAGGGTTCCTTTGGATGGACAGGGCTGTCACTTCCTGCCACCTACCTCTACAAACCGTGGAGCTCACAGCGGACAAAGGCGACTTCCAGCCTAGACACCACGTCTATGCTATCGATCACTACTCTAGCCCCGGCCTGGTACCAATTTGGAAGACTAGAGCACTCCTTGCGGAGCGATGATCCCGTAAACAAGTAAAGAAAGAACTTAATCTAAACACTAAGTACACAATCCAATAGGAGATCAAGAATACTTACTTATGATGAAGATGAACGAACGATGAACGACGAACGAACGATGAACGAACGACGAACAATCGATGAACGAACGACGAACAATGACTATTATAAAGAAGTATTCTTAAAGATACAAGATTGGGGCTAAGTCCTCACAAAGGGAGGACTACCCTTCTCCTCTACCCTACTCTCTCCCTACTCTACTAGTATACAAGGGGCTCTAGGCCCTTGGGAGTGGAATGAGGCTCTCCTTCTTGTGTGTTGTGTGTGGGAGGGGGTACCCCTCTATTTATAGGCTTGAGTAGGTCGGTTTGGGGCCTCCACCGCCTCACCCACCGCCTTTGGGCATTAAATGCAGGCAGAACCGACATCAGGAAGGCGGTGGCGACCAGCTGGCCAAAGATGGGCCAGAGGGGCCACTGTAGCAGGTCGGCCGACCTCACTGTAGCAGGTCGGCCGACCTCACTGTAGCAGGTCGGCCGACCCCCCCCTTGGCCCATTTGGCCTTGGGCTTTGGTCGAGGGGTCCTCCTTGATGTCTTGTTCAATGATCTTCGTGCATTGGCCCAAATTGGTTGGGTTTTGTATGACTTTTGATCCATATCTTGTTGGGCTGCCTGTGCTGATTTTCTCGGAGTGATGTGTTGTGGCCTTCTTGATGTGAATTCCCTCCTTTTGATATGAAATGCAACTGCACTCAAAATCTCACCAAGACTTGTGGAATTTGTTAGTTTTAAGCCCTAACACTATGTTTGGTGTTTACTTTGATTCCATTTGTGCAGGTATTTGACGGTCAAAATCGTGCCGTAACGACCGTCAACAATAGGGTGTTCGTAACTGTGGATTGGGAAGACGTGTACCCAAACGCCATGCTACACGCCCTCTCATCTAGATGCTCAGACCATGCTCCACTACTTCTTCAACTCGACTCGGTGTGGCATCCCCAGCACCGGTTTCGTTTTGAAGCCACGTGGCCTAAATTTGAAGGATATCTAGAGACAGTACAAGCGGGATGGAACATCCCTTGCCCGGGAGATGATCCCTTACGTACGATTGATCAGAAGTTGCGGTCGACGAGTAAAGCACTAAAAGGTTGGAGTTCTCGTTTCATTGGTAGTATCAGAACAAAAGTCGAGATCGCAAAAGAAATCATCCTTCAATTGGACATAGCACAAGAGAAGAGGTCGCTATCCCGAGCAGAATTAAGCCTCCGGAGACAAGCCAAGCTAAAATATCTTGGGCTCACCTCCCTCCAGCGTACAATCGCCAGACAGCGCTCCTCGCTTACATGGCTAACAGAGGGAGATGCGAGCACCAAGTTCTTTCACCTGCACGCCTCATATAGAAGACGGAAAAACTATATCCCATCCTTTACAGTAAATGGGACTAAGGTCGTTACAGAGGAGGACAAAGCATACGCTGCTTTTGATTTCTCTAATGGCATTCTGGGGGCCATCTCAGACAGGTCGATCCAGCTAAAACTAGATGCCCTAGGCCTCCCGACTCTCCCGCTGGAGAGGCTAGCGGCCCCTTTTACCGAAGACGAGATCTGGCAAATTATCCGTGAACTCCCTGCTGATAAATCACCCGGCCCAGACGGATTCACTGGTCGCTTCTACCAGACGGCATGGCCTATCATTAAGGCAGACCTGGTCGCAGGATTCAATGCACTTTCCTCGATGGATGGAAGGAGCTTCCATCATCTTAACGATGCTCTTCTCATCCTTCTACCGAAAAAAGAACTCCCGGAACTGGTCGCAGACTACAGGCCTATCAGCTTGATACATAGCTTCGGGAAACTTTTCTCAAAGGGCCTTGCAAACAGGCTAGCACCATGGCTCTCACAGCTGGTGAAGCTAAACCAAAGTGCGTTCGTGAAGGGTCGCTATATTCATGATAACTTCCGATACGTGCAAGGGATGGCCAAGGAACTACACAGGAGACGGCAACCCAAAATCATGCTTAAAATTGACATCGCCAAGGCGTTTGACTCTGTCTCCTGGCCATTCCTGCTAGAGGTCCTCACACACATGGGATTCCCAATGCGATGGAGGGATTGGGTCGCGCTTATTCTCTCCACAGCAAGTACAAAAATCCTACTCAATGGCAGCACGGGTCGCAGGATTTGCCATGCTAGGGGTCTACGCCAGGGGGACCCCCTATCGCCGATGTTGTTTTTATTGGTCATGGAAACTCTGAATGCACTAGTCGCCACAGCGGACTCATGGTCGCTCTTCCACCCGCTGGGGGTACCCCGAGCCAGGTTTCGGGCGTCCCTTTACGCTGATGATGTCATCTTCTTTATCTCTCCGGTCGACTCGGATCTTAACCTCATTGCCGAAATCCTACGCCTCTTTAAAGAGGCGTCGGGGTTGGCAACTAACTTCGCCAAGAGTAATTTTTACCCAATCCGTTGTTCCGAGGAAGACATCACGAGAGTCCTCACAATCTTACCATGTCAACAAGGTGCATTCCCATGTAAATACCTGGGAGTCCCTCTATCAATATGGCAGCTATCCAAAACGGATCTACAACCATTGGTGGACAAGGTGGCAGACAGAATTCCGACATGGAAAGGTCGGCTCCTAAACAGAGCAGGTCGCTTAGCCCTTACTAAAGACACCTTAGCTGCCATCCCAATTTACCTAGCCATTGCGGTCTGCCTCTCGAGTTGGGCAATTGAAGCAATCGAAAAATTAATGAAGGCGTTCCTCTGGACAGGCACAGAAGTGGTGTCAGGGGGCAAATGTGCGGTCGCTTGGACAAAAGTATGTCGCTCCCTTGCCTCTGGTGGCCTGGGGATACGCAATCTGAAGTTGTGTGGTTATGCACTCCGGATGCGGTGGAACTGGCTCGCAAGAACCCAACCAGACAAAGCATGGGCGTGCATGCCGGTAACCACCACACCTATGGCACAAGCCCTATTTGACAACTCGCTATCGGTCGTAGTAAGAGACGGAAAATCAGCACTCTTTTGGCAGGATAAATGGATCCAGGGAACCTCAATGGATACAATCGCACCAAACCTGGTCGCTTCGGTCGCCGCTAATACTAAAGATACAAGGCTGGTGTCTGATGCTTTAACTAACAGGCGCTGGATTGCAGATATAGAAGGACCAACTACAGTCCAAGTCATATTAGAAGTCTTCAAGGTCGTTCGCCTGCTATCGGGAGTAGCACTGACTAACGAGCCAGACCATTTCAAATGGAAATGGACACCAGACGGTCGCTTCACCTCTTCTAGTGCATATAATGCCTTCTTCATTGGTCAGTCTGAGGTGCTTGGGGCGCGCTTGTTATGGAAGGCGAAAGCACCGAATAAATGTCGCTTCTTCTTCTGGCTCGTGTTACTCGGTCGTAATTGGACATCAAATCGACTGCTCCGCCATGGCTTAAGGGATGAGGATACATGCGCCCTATGCGCTCAAGAAACGGAGACCTTGGACCATCTCTTAATACAATGCGTCTACAGTCGCGAAACATGGTTCAGAATCCTGCGCCGTTTTGGGATCCATCACGTCGCTCCTTCACTGGACGACATGCCCTTCGTGGAATGGTGGGTGCAGGCCCGCAAAAGAGTAAACAAGGATATTAGACATGGGTTCGATACACTGGTAATTTTAATCGCATGGAGGCTGTGGAAAGAAAGGAACAAAAGGTTACATGAATTCCAAGCCCTCCAACCGGTCGCACTCGCCCAGGAGATCGTCGACGAAGCCAACCTTTGGACGATGGCGGGTTACTCCAAGCTTAGGAAGTTGTTTTCCCCGCGTCTAGGGCGAGCCTAAGCCCCAAGGGCTTTGCTTAGTTTAGTTGTTTGCTTGATAGAATCAGTAGGTTGCTCTTGTGATGTAACGTGTTTTTTTTGTTATTGTTTTGCTTCGCGCTTGTTTGTGTTCGGTCGCTTGTAACTTCTTCGTGGTTGGATTTTGCTGGATCCCCTAGGGGGTCTAGCCCTGGCCACGAAGTAACAATTTCTTCTTCTTCTTAATGAAAAACGTGCTCCGCACCTCTAAAAAAAAAATTAGTTTTGTGAGCGTTTATATACATTTCCAAACTGTCGCTGATTATCACTTCACAAAACATAAAAAATGTTAATTGACCCTTTACAAAACAATCTGTTGATCACATTCTTGTACTACCTGACCAGATCGTGGTTGGTCCATCCTTCCAAGCAACCACACACTGATGTCCAACCCTTTCGCACGTCCGCACTCAACAGCAATCGCCTGTGATCTTCCTGCGTCCTTTTGCTTTCAAGGTTCTGTTGGTCGTGCCGGGTTATGTCCGCACCGCGCAACACCAGCACGCAACAAATGGAGGCCATGCACGCATTGCTCTCCTGTTCGGATAACGTCGCGGTCGCCGCCGTGCTACGCATGAATACCTCTAGGCTTCTATCCGTGTAGTGCTGGTACGTGTCACTCACAATGTGTGCACACAGCAGCTTGTGGCCTTGGGTTGCGCAGCTTCTCTGAACCTATCTTTTGGTCGCACTAACGCGTTCGAGGCCGGAATTATTGCCATTTTCGCGGCGAATGTTTTGTGTGACCCACACAATTATCCCATAGAAGAGAACTGCATCCGATATCTGCACTTAAATTAGTGTTCCTCAACAACTGTAGCCCGGAGGCTTGGAACGTTGCCGTTGGGCATGTGCCGGAGACGTCGCGGATACGGCGCGGCCAGCCGGCGGCGCGCGCCCGCGACCATTTTCATTTTCCACGCCTGTGCCACTAGCTGTACAGCAGCAGCAGCTGGTGATTGGATAATGAGATAATAATGTGTTTAGGCGTTGGGTTGTTGCTGTTGCCGGCCCCCAGTCCCTAATGCCCGGCGCTGAACGCGGCATCGCGCGAGGCGCCCGTGAGCCACATGAACCCCAATGATCGATGGATCACCCAGCAAAAGTCGTACTTGCATCGATCAGCGTTTTTGTTGCGATATCTCGTCAACTTTGTCGAACGCGTTCGGGCGTACTACACCAAGAGCGGCGACGAACATGTTAGCATTTCTGTGCTATCTCCCTCTAGAAGGAATCATTAACGTTATCAACTTATCATGACAGCACTTAAGAGGAGGGCTTATCTTGTTTGGATACACTCCTACCGTTGACCTCGGGCTAATTTGATAGGGAAGCCGGACGGCTAATTAAGCTGGTACCAATAAACAAGTCGTCCGGGCGCGGCCGC
The DNA here is from genome assembly GCA_007726485.1 of Eragrostis curvula. NCBI lineage: Eukaryota > Viridiplantae > Streptophyta > Magnoliopsida > Poales > Poaceae > Eragrostis > Eragrostis curvula. Next base: position 16,767,605 of record RWGY01000009.1, on the reverse strand, counting down.
AACGAATTCTATCAGTGACAGCCTACACAGGGTGGGAGACAGAAGACGGGAACGACATGTACGCGGTCTTCCGGCGACGTACGACTGGCGCTGGATTTATGATTGGAAATGAACCCAAGCATGGCACGTAATGCTGCTGATTTATAGTGACAAAAAGTTCGTCCTCGTCAGTCACATGGGACATGCATCCAGCTCCCCCGCCCAAGCTAGCAAGCAACCCACGTCAGAATTTCCTCCTCCTCCACGTCCCCGCCACCGCGTCCAACGCGCTCACCTGTCACGCACTGACCCGACGGTGCCGCGGCGCGAGACCGACGTCGCGGGCTGACCGCTTGCCCCTGCCGTTCTCAACGGGTTATCGCGTGTCGCGCAAGGTGCGCGCGTCGGAGCGCATTGGCGTCGCGCGTACGTGTCCGCGCCCTTACATGGCGGCGATGGCGCGCCCAAGCTCGAATATGCGTGGGTACGTCGACGCGATACGATCGATCCTGCGCGTGGCGGAGTGGCGCGCGCGGGCCGGGACGCTGGTGCTGGCGCTGGCCATGTGCCGCCGCGCGCCAGGGATGCGGGGTCGATCGGGTCAGGTGTGGGTCGCGGTCGCACGCGCGCCTCTCGGGCTTTGGATGCCGGCCGGCCGGCCGGGTCACGCCGGGCTGGGGCAAGCATGTCGCGGCTGCCGCGACCTCGCCACACGTCACGGGCGCGCCTCGGGCTCTTTTGCCTGCGCCGAGCGTCTCTGCCCAGCTGGTCCGCGCCTGCTTGGCACGTTGCCGGTCGGGGACTCGGGGCTTGCTCGCTACTCCTGCTCGTACTGACAGTTAGATAGCGAGCGCTGCAGACCTGAAGTGCGTTCCTACGTACTTCAACCTGTACAGATACAGTCAGGGTAAAATACTGAAGTTCTGAAGCGCGTTGCGGTTCGCGGACACGTACGTGTTCACATGATTAAGCTCTGGGAAAAAAGAAGCACAAACAAAGAACATATCGATCCAACGTGGGATTATTGGGAATGGAACAAAACCACACGCACATGAGAAGGTGCCGTGCTGATTGGACCAGAGAGCAGCTGCTGCTGCTGCATCCAAATCATTACGTACGCCCCTCCATTGGTTCCGCTAAAACAAATGCGCCATTCCCTTTATGGCTAAACAACTGTGATCCATGTTGACAGGAGCATGAACCCCCGAATCCCACTTCCACGCTGAAATACACACGCATGCATGCATGTTCGGTCAGAGTCAGGGCCAGGCACGATCTGATGAAATTCATGGGCCGCGAGCTCTTGTCCCCAACAGCGACGTCGCGGGGCTTCAAATTTGTCCGCGGCTGTTTGGTCATGGAAGGAAGCAAAGCCCACATGCCCAGGCAAATATTCTGTCACATCACATGGCGATACTCAGGGTCAGGACTCAGGAGATGGCTGGCCTTTGAAGCCTGGGCTCCAGCTCATCGCCCATCCACAGCAGTACCGCCGCGCACGGCAGGGATAGATAATAAACACCACCACATGTTTGGTAGGGCTCCGTCGTTGCACAGGAATAAAATTTTCAGATGTCGATCAGGCTACGTCGTTGCACAGTACAGGGCTCAAGTGCGCTCCACACAGGTCAAGAGCCGAATTTCCTATGAATTCTGATCGGTTGGAGCCAGCCAGTAGGATTCGGTGACTGCCGTACGTTTTTCTAGTGTAGTTTGGTAGCTGTAGATCATTACAGGATCAAGGATGTCTGCCTCCGTGGCCAGTGGGTCAAATGAACATATACTTTAACGCTTGGGACATGGGGTGCAGTAAAAATATTCATAGAAATCCCAGGTTATACGGATCGTGCTGTTCTAGTGAAACTTTTTTTTTGTGATTACACTGTTCTAGTGAAACTGACAGTGTATAGCAGCAAGTAGTTGTATGGATTGCTTGTATCGCAATGGTCGTAGCGAGTTGGTTGAAGCAGGCCGGCCCAGCCTTGCTTTCAAGTGACGTTTAACTTTAGCCAACCACCGAAAATAGAGAATGCACGTCAAAGGGAGCTTACGCATGAAGGGATTAATTTGCAAATCTGGACTCATTTTCATGTCCAATTATGAAAATGGACCGGTTTTTGAGAGTTTGCAAAAAAAGACCCTTTTTTCTAATTTGAAGCTGCTGTCTGCCCTGTTTCTAGTTCTGTTAACTGAAGAATTTTTTTAGGCCTTAAAAAATTGTTTGGGAAAGAGGAAATGTCCATCCTGCCCTCCATCAATCCTTCCCATCCAAAAAGACTCCGGCCTTCTTCTCTACCAAAACAAACTCTCACAACGCGGCATGGCGTTCGCGCAGGGGTGGCGGGCGCTCGCTCAGGGGCGTCTGCGCGGGCTGCGGCAGCGCGGCACAGTGCTCGCGCAGGGGCGGTGGCTGGCAGCAGGCCTGGTGGGCGCTCGGGCAGGGGAACCGCAGGACCTAGGAGCAGGGCACGCGCAGGAGCCCGAGTTTTGCTGGAGCTCGCATTTGTGCTCCACCCGTCCAGTACGTCCCGTCTGGATCGCAGCCGTTCTTGCAGTGGGCAACGTACATCCCGTCTGGATGGCACCCGTCCAAACTATTCATCAATCTTGTCTGCTCTGTGCTTGCTCATCGGGTGTTTGTGAAAATGCTTCAACATGGGGTACGACTAGCAGGGTCCTTTGAACTTGCTTCAACATGGTTGGCAAAAGGGGCACCACATGTTGTGTGATGTTATGCAAGTTGAAATGCTTTCTAATGGAATTTGACAAGTTGAAATGAAAAACGGCAAATTTGCAAGTTAAAATGAAAAATAGGTCCAAATTTGCAAAGGGTAGTATGGTCTATTTCTAGTGAATTTCACACCGTTAATGCCTCCTAACGGAATAGGGGTAACTCATTGCTTCAGATTCAAAAATCAGGTCCGATTTTGCAAAGTCTCAGAAAAAGGTTTAAAATCAGAATTGGCATCGAAAAGAGGTCCGGTTTTGCAAATGCCCCTTTTTTAATTACACAGTATAACTCAAACACTCACAACGCACGCACACTCACCTCTATGAACACATATACGCAAACCATACTCCTATGAGCATCTTCGAATACTGAGCACGTATCTCGCTACACCGACTTCGGACAACATTTACTGATTTCAGGCAAATCCGCAATTATGTAGGAAAAAATACTTTTATGTGATGTACACTTAAACCAACGCTCATAGATTCTGCACCATGTATGATAATTAGTTTCAATCAGTTATGGTGAACGAAGCCATACTTGACTACGAATGAACATGGAGACGGAGGAAGCTCTGCAACTGCAACACGTATATATCGAGACACATGGGGTCGTGGACAAAGGCCAAGTGGGCACTGTCAGCGTGAGGCTTTCAGATTTACATGATCACATCTATTTGGTGCACTGAAGAGCCAAATCCACGGCTTCAATTCCCATCGTGTAGATACGCATATGCTGGATCGACGCGCGGACATAATCATAGCTGCAAGTACGCGCGTACGGTATTTGTCTTGTACGCGGAAGACCCCGGACTTCTGTAGGGTGTACAGCCTTTTCGTGCCGTTTGTTTAGGTCGCTGGCTACGTCGCCGAACATTCCCTCCCATGAACAGAGCGAATGATTATACGAAGTATAGTAGATTCGGTTGTTGGTTACGTATTTGGTTCCAGCTAACTGCAGTTGACCTGTAGTGGTGTATCTTAGCTGTAGGCACTGGTACGCACATGGCCATGGGCATGATACGGCCCAGCACGTCTCGCAGAAGTCCACGGTCTTACATTGGAGTACATGCATGCGTCTACGCGGCTGCTACCTCATATGATACTAATGACTGGCCGTACGTTCCAAGTGGCGCAATACCGAGTAATATTGCAACTTGCGGTTACCCACTTGTAATCACCGGTGACAAGCCAAATAAGAGCAGGGTTCGATCAGCGAGTGCTTCACCCCTAACGAGCGCCAAATAATTTGACAGCAAAGGGCTTATGGCTACCGGATAGTGAATATTTGGAAACTGAAAGGTCAGCGCCTCTGCGGATTTCTTTTTTCAAATGTTTAAATAACACGGCAACCAATATTTTGTCATGAAACCATCGCTCAGTGACACGCGAAAAATATTCGAGAAAATGAGAAGGGCCAATGATGCCGATGGAACCAAATGTTTTGGTAATGAACCATATATGCATTGTAAAATCTGTTACCAGTGTTATAGTTTGGATGGAACACTGAAGCGAAGAATTCAACATATACATGACCAAACCCTAAGAAACATCACTGTTCATATTTATGGTAGAGTAAACATGAATAGATATGTTAAATATGAAAGGTCAAACAATCTTCCCATTTCTCCATGTTAGATATTCCTTCTATTTGGCATCATAAAAATACCCAAATTACACCAGCGACCATGATGATACACATATAAAGGCCTACCTGTGAAAGGAAAGCTAAGCTATTCAGTCATCTAAGTTTACATAGTTCAAAAATTTACATTTTGCAATAGACAAGAATACAAAAACCTGTACCAGTGCTTTCAAAAATCATGGAACAGCATAAGGGACTCGTCATGTCTAATAAGAGCTAGGATCAAAATGTTCTTCCTGTTCCGAAGTTTGGTTTCATCCTTCGAACCCTGAAATACATGGAATTTAAGCAATGTAAGAGGTTCAGTTGAACAAAGCAGTGTAAGTAAAATACCGTGAGTTTGCCTGGTTTCTGACTTCCCATCAAGAGATAATACAATGGTGTGCATCAACTAAAGAATGGGAAGTTACAAATTTATACAAGTCAAGCTAAACATTGCAAGTATCAGTGCTGACTGAGAAAAGTTGTAAAATAGAATACTTCTACATGTTGCTATTATGTACTATTAAAGTCCAAATTTTGAATGACACCAAAAAGGTCTGAACCAACTGGAATAAGAACCGTGCATCCGATTGTTACTTCCTGCTTAATGCATTGCTGTGCACATTTTTCTTAAAAAGAAACAGTTTTTCGATAGCATGCAGCTGCTATGTGGAATACCACATATGGCTCCCTCATCCACCTGGCAAAAAACTAAGTGCCATGTTTCTCCTATGCAGTCTCCAGGCAGCGCCCCACTACGGAGCTGGAGTCAGTGGCGGAACATTCGCATGAGGCTAAAAAATCCCCTAGCGCAACACAAAGGCAGAGCCGTCCGTGACGAGGGACCGAGTTCTTTTTTTTGGCCTTGCCATGGTAACTTTGGAGGGGCAGTTTTGCCTCTATGGTAAAGTTAGACAGTGTTTGCCCTCTGTCCCTAACCAATGTCATGCTCATTGCTCAACAACCAGTGACAGAAATGACAATGACAAACATGCGATTCAAAGACGAACCAGTGACATTGCAAATCTACGGAAAGTAAAGATAAATGCAGCAAACATAGTTCCCTAAACTTGCACATTGATATGTCATTTGGGATACAGAGTTTGAGAATTGCACATTTAGGTGCCTAAACATCTACAGGCACCAAAGGCAAGCATAAGCTTGAAACTTCATTAGCAACAGCATATGCAAATGATCTTTTGTAAGTTAGATATAGAGCAGCTAGCTGTAAAATATCGAATCAAAGGTTGTAAATTATCTATACACGCATGTAAAAAGACACAGATTTCATTAGTTTGACTTGATGACCATGTAGTAAAAAAAATTCTCCAACTATCATTTTCCAACAAATTTGAACTCGGTTGAAATGTTTATAATGTCAGGGATCAAAACAAGCAATTCTGAAGTTTGGGGACCCAAGTGACATAACCAAGCAACACGTCTCTGGGACATTCTGTGCTAACCTCAAGTTGAAGTTCAACAATGTTATTGACCATTTGGCGCAAATTTAAAGCAGCATGATAAAGACGATCGATGAACTGTTCCTGAAGTGTACTTTTCACTCTCCACACAAAGTAATTTGTGTTTCCTGTTGCAGAAACTTTCTGCAAAATAATTAACTTATTGTCAGCAAAAACACAATTTTGTTGTGTCAATTTAACATACAAAATAATATGCGTAAAGATATTCAAGTGATCGTAACAGTTCAGTCTGGCAATCAGATCGAAGTATTCTGAAAGTTTTGCTCCAGGAAAATAGAAGTTGAAGTTGCCACAGAAGTCATCTCTCTATTTGGACTTGTTGCTGTAGAAACAGGTATTGATGGAAAATTTGCTATGGGCTGACATATTCGCAAAAGGAAAAACTTCATTGCATCTACTTTAACTCATTTTCCGGCAAAACAAAAGCACTAAAACAGTTATAATAGAAGCATCAAGCTCTTCCTTGCTTCCAGCCTGCAACTTCAGAGTAGGCGGTAGGGCAGTTCTTTAGCTCATCATAAATGTTTGCAGATTGTGAAACTTTCAGGTGGAAGTTATACGGTTTCTTGGTGTTGCCAATGTACCATACTACTAGTGTTGGTGCATATTAAGGAGTTCAAAGTTTTGAGAACTATGCATAGAAGTGACTATGAAGCCCTGTGGAGAAGCAATACTTATATCACACAATAAACCTATACTAGCCCATGGGGTTCATACTTCAGCACTACTGCTCTTGGATACTCAGACCCTGGCTCGAGGCATCTTCTGTACTCACCTAACACCGAAAAGAAGATCACCTTGTGTCCTTAAACCAACACTATAACCAAAATTCAGATAAACCTAAGCACAAAGATCAATGAGGAGCTATCTCTAAGAAGAAAAATAAAGGAATGAGAACCAAACATGTCCTATGAAATGGCATCAAACCACTAAACCCCTTTCACAAAATCAAAAGGGCGGATAGGGTGGACGGATATTTTAAAACAGCAGCTACAAAATAAATGAATAAAAACTGGATGGAGTTAGCAGAGATTGTCTAATCAAGAAATGCTACATCTCTGTTGAAATTATGCAACAAACCTCTGAATCTATGTATTCATCCTGCCAAAGTTTGTATAAAGTTTCATGAACCTTCAGCTTGTCCAGAATTGTCATGTCAGTAATCTACAAATTGTGATGGAGGTCCAGCATTAAACACTGAAGATTGTAACAGGAAACTGAATCGTCTAGTGATAACAACAGAAACATGAACACATCAGCATGCAATGAAAGTTAGAGCACAACTCAGTGACAGCAAAATTTAGTTGACTACCAAAATTTCTTCAGTGCAGAAGATTACTTACTTGATCTGTCTCAACTGGACAGCCCTGTTTGATCAATAATCTAAGGATTATATAAGCTTCTTGGCCATATTTCTTTTTCACAAGAGACTCTATCTATAATATCCAAAACAGAGGAAGCAATATAGATGTAGTTAAAAGATATTTGTGTACCCTTAAAAGGATAAATGAAAAAATAGTAAAGAGATCATGTACCTCATCATTTCGACATGTCTCAGCAAATTTGTTTAAATCTACAAAGCACAATACAGCTGTCATTGTGAGAATCTTACATAAATAACTTTCAAGGTCAAAAGCTGACATACTGAACATCAAATTCAAAGGTACCAGCGATATTAGGTAATTCGGAGAGTAGGTTCAGGTTGTTTCTAGTTCCTACCGCACCATGATACAGAACTGATATGTTGAAGCCATTTATGGAATATATGAATTGAAGCAGACCAAACTCATGTTCATAATCAGAAAATCCGTCAAACTATGATACAACAGACCAGTCTCCAGACAAGTATAATAAAATAACTGACAAAATGAGCATGAAATAAATGCATCAGACTTATACATAGTAATTAAAAAAAACTCTTACCGAATGCAAATTCTTCTGGGTTTGTACTGGAAGAAACACACTCTAAATCATTCAGTACTCCTGTTACTTGATCCAGTGTCATTGATGAGCCTCCTTCCTTTTGTCGTAGTTTGTCCAGAATACCATTTATTGGTGACGTCACTACAAAATGGGAAACTGAATTGCTAAGAATGCAATTTAGGCCCTGTTCGGTACAGCTCAAGCTACAAGATCTATGCTGGATTTCGAGTTTGTAAGATAAACTAAAGTGATTTAAATTTATAATTTTAAATCTAAAATAAGAATAAAATAACTCAACCAGAGACCCTTAATCCATCCACTGCGCCAGATTTAAATTACTTGAGCTAGGTATGAGCACCTCCAAGAAGAGGTAGACCTCTGCCAAAAAGGATCTTAACTTGAAATGAGGTCTAGAGTTGGGCAGCTACTGCTAAAACTAAATCCAGGTAACTTTGTATCTTTTAGATATTCTACAAGTTGCAGAATATTTATAAGCTTTTTTTATGAATCAACAATACCAGTCATGCTATGTTTGTTCTCTACAATTTTGTCAATCATCCCCTTCTTCTAGTAGCGATGCGGAACATGCTAAGTCGCCTCTTATGTCATTAAATGTCTAATCTCATTAGATATAATAACAATTCATGCCTTCCTCATCCTTGCCCATAGGAGGTTGGACAAGCATTTTGGAATGGTTCAAGTGCATGACATGCTCCAAACTCCAAAGCATCTGGTTCATAGAAGACAGCTAATAGATAATACCATCAGGATCACGAACACTAGCTCATTGTGGTGTTTTTTTTTTTTATATTCTCCATGAAACCTCATGGAGTTATTTTCTTTTCCTAACCAAAAACAGCATAGCTCAGCAGTCAGCACCACAAGGCAATACTGAATCCGATGCACATGCAGAGCACAGATATTGGTTGAGAAACAGTTATCTTGATGACATATATATAGAAAAAAGGCAAAGTAATAATATAACACTGCAACATTTCAGGCTCTATACTAGTTTTTGTCTTTTTGATCTATTGATATCAGGTATTACCAGACTTGTTGTCCTTGTCTGTTACATTGGCCTCAAAAAATGCTTCCCATATAGAATGTGAGCCAAGCTTCAGCTTTGCCTTCTTCCGTTCTGCACAAAACTTCAGTATAAAAGGAAAAATTAAGCACTAAGAATCAACAAAGTCCAAACTCAATGCTACCCTCAGCTACACCCTATGAATGAGACAAATAATAAATATATCAAAAGGGAAAATATAAAAAACACGCCTCTATAAAAAATCTGATGTTACCATTTTCCCATTTTTAGGTGTATCCATTGAGGCGGTTTTGTTTTTCAAGAACAAAATACTGAATGAAGGATTACTCTTTCAATTTAAAATATTTATATGGAACTCAAGATGTCAGGCACAATCTGTGAAATGTCTTCAGAACGAAACACGGTTTACTTATTCTGCTATCGCATTAACCTTTAATTTTTTTTTCTTTTGGTATTGTACGTCTTTCTTTGTAGTTTATTCCACACATATACATTTTTTTTCAGTAGAGTCCTTCCCGATTGTTTGTGGCAAGAAGTTGCTTTGTACTGATATTATGTCAAATAGATAGGCTAGACTAAATTCAGCTTCACAAGCCCATTTGAAACGAGGAAGAATATGGAAACATGAATTCACAAAAGAAGAAAAAAAAAAGGTATGCATCTACACAAATATGTTATATAAAGTAATGCAAAGCAAACCTTCTTCTTCAGACAGAATATGAGTTTCTCGAAATTTGCCCTCCAAAGTACTTCATTCTCTGCAATTATCGTATGCTCTTCATCTACTTCTAAGGATTCATGTTTCCGCTGAGAAATAACAATTAAGATAATCAGCAGATGAATTGTATGATATTTAATGTACATACTTTTTACCAGTAGATTGTTATACAACAAAAGCTAATTATGCATGTTTAAAGCTCTCTTAAAACATATACATGGTATAGGTTCTGCCTAAAAGGAGACATCTAGCCTTCAATTAGGTGGGCCATAATGATAATGTATCTAACATTTCTTAGAACAGGTTTCCAACTAAAAAGAAAAGAAACACCTTACAAATTTGGTGCATTAGTTAAGTCAAATCAATACGGTTGGATCTGTATGCATCAACATATCTTGACCTTACTTTGGTCTGTAGTGGGGCTAGTAAGTAAATCAACATTAATTAAATGTATTCTATGGGACACATTTAAGCTCAAAAGATAAGAAATAGATTCAGATAACAAAAACAACAGTCAATTGGATAAATTTCTAAATCAAATTTCAGTGTTCGTATTGCACAAGTCTATGTATAACAAGACCAGCAATCCGTAGACTAAACGATCTTAGTTGTCATCAAATAATAATCAAGCATGCCGCCAATCTTTTTCTAGTACAACAAAAGGAAGCAGAAACAGCATACACCATTTCTTTTATTATAGCTAAATCTAAAGCGTAAAAAATGAGGGAAAAGACCATGATACCTTAGCCCCGGCAATAGATTGATGCTGAGAATCATTTGCATTCGATGATCCTTCCATTACGTATGGGATCTCAGCAAATCTTTCAGCATCAGATAAAGCTGCAGTACAAACAACTTTCTGCTCTAGGGAAAGAACCTTCTCAACAATCTGTGGCAATGAAATATTCATATTATGTAACCCAGCCAATCATTATATACATAGCAAATAGCGTATATAAAAAGGTGGTAGTTTTTTAAAGCATCAAGATATCAATATTAGTAAAAAGAACTAGCTAACATGGTGAACATAGTTAAGAACAAAATATGGTTTCATCGACAGGCCAGCATCAAAATAAGGAGAGAAATTTCTTAACCACTGAGCTAAAAAATAATAAATTTGCTTTGAACAAATCAACCCTCATGCTAGCTATAGGTGATCCATATTAAAGTCGTAGTCAGTTTTTTTTCCTGCATGCACTATCAGATGCATGGTCACATATAAACAAACTTTGTTTCAAAATACAAGTCGTAGCAAATGATGCCCACAACAGAGGAGGCACCAAAAAAAATAAAATAGAACCATCAATGATATCAAATAGTGTATGCCCTATTAGCTATATCTAATAGGGCATACTGTATGATCTTCTATTTAACAGTATTAAGACAAGGTACAGGGTGCAACTATTGACACGATAACATTCTTACTTTCCTCAATGGCATTACTTCGTGAAATGACATTATCCAAGATAATAAAATATAATATTGTTGTCAAACAAAAGGGAGTATGAAATCAGTATAAAGTAGGTTAGGTTATGAACAAAACTCTAAAGATCAATAACCATACTGGCCAACAAGGAATGAATGATATACTTACTTTAGAAGCCCGTTTCCTTGAGGATGTAGGTTGCTCATCGGCTAGTGGATCAAAATTAGGTTGAGGTTTCGGGCAACGTTCAACATAATGTGCATACACAAGTTTGTTGAAGCGCTTTCGTATTTCTTCCCTGTTTGGTACAGTTTTGCCTGTAACATGAATGACCCATTAGTGGTGGTGGGTTTGTGGTGGGTGGGGGGCGGGGGGGGGGGGGGGGGGGGGGGGGGGGGGGGTACGGACTTCAACAAAAGTCATGGTCGCTTTCATAAAAAAAAATAACAAGGGTGCTTGAGTAACTTCATAAAAGGACATACCTTCACTTTTACTTTTAGAGATTGTTCGCTCCACAAGTTGATCAAATGTTAGCCTACCATTCAGAAGTAATCCTTCAATAAGAACTTCTGACTGCACAACAACAACAAAAACAACAAAGCATTTTAATCGCAAGTAAGTTGGTGTAGGCTGTAAGAGCTTCTGACTGCAAGTTGCATAAAATCATCGCAAGTATGTTGAACTTACAGAAACTTGTTTCTCATTGATAAAAGAAGCATATCAGCTAAAGAGAAGTTATGACCACGTCTGTTATTTTATTCGCTTTTTCTTATCAACTATTACAGCCCAATAATTGATAGCATCATTAACATATTGCAAGAGGTGTAAGTGTAACCAATTCAATCAAAAGTTTAGGATGGGGAACATAAAATTGCATTTTCTAACTCTAAAGCTAATCAACCAAGATTAGGATCTATGATCAACGTGTTAACTTGCATGCTTTCTACCAATTGTCATATGACTCACGACTCATAAAATAGAATTAGGATACAAATACAAAATTGGCTAATAGTTTTCACATAATCGAGCTTGACGAGTATGGAAAAGAAACAAAATATTTCGCATCCCAGGAAAACATGGTTTAGCAATGAAACACAAAGGATTGTTTGCTCTGTAAAGGAATGAGAGGAATATGTTAAGAACTGCCAGCTTGACAATACTGAATGCCAAACTCCAGATAGAAAGTCGTATTTGCTATTCTCTGAAACCTTATGACTGCATTGTTGTCACCAACGTCCAAGATTAGAAACCACACATGACGAAATATCTGATTATTTGTACTATTTTGTTTTTAACACGTTGTGACATTCATCAGTATAGAACTCATAAATCCCAACTGGCCCGTGCCACAATTCTGGATCAGTAATCAAGGTCAAAATGCATCTATATAGGACAATCACAACTGCATTTGCGGCTCTCTTACCACAATTGATATCAGCATTTAGAGAACAACGACAACTGATTATATCAGCATGGATTGTTGGAATGTAATCAACATAGACAAAAGGGTCTTAAACCAAGTTCAAAAGACCAACCTCTGGAATGTCGTCATGGATGAGAGAAAGGAACTTTGAGAAGCGCAGCCGGTGCAGGACATTGTCGAAAATTGCCAAGTAGAGCGTCACCGTCTTATCATCAGACCCTGCAACATCGCAATAGTGATGACGGTGAGGTCGAAATCCGAGAGCGCGCTAAATCAGAGGCTAATGCTATAGAATAGTACCGTGGGATGCCTTGCCTCGGAGGGTCAAGAAAGCCTGGACGCAGTTGTGCTGGATGAGGACGAGGAGGGCGTTCTTCACCTGCGACGAAGAGAGCTTGACGCGGCGGGCGACCTCCTGCAGCGAAAGCGGGCCGTGGCGCAGGAGGCAGCGGATCACCTTCTGCGAGAAGGGAATCGGGCGTTAGGTCTCGGCATTCGCACGGCGCGAGCTCGCCAATGGCGTGGGGGGGGGGGGGGGGGGGGGGGGGGAGGGGGCTGGAGGCTTACCGATACGATGGGGCCGAAGTGGTCGGAGATGATGCTGACGGCGAGGAGGACGCCGTGCTGCGACACCATGGTCGCTCGCCGGCGGCCGCGAGGAGGTGCTCCGAGGTTTTTTGACTGGAGGTGCTCCGAGGTTTTGGGTGCGAGCTGCGGGGGTGGTGGGCTCGCCGCCGCGCCTAAACCCTCGTGGAGGGGAGGAGAGGGTAGGGAATCGATGGATGGACGGCCAGGATCGCAAACGGGTTAGACTCCTGGTGATTAATAAAGGATCATCACAAAATAACACGCTAATTAGTTTTGTAGACGGCGTGAGCGGTGCGGTGAGCCGGAAACGATTCCTCGTTGTAAATAAACGCTGTCCAGAATACCGCGCTGCGCGCTAACCTTGCACGAGCACGACGCGATGCCGTTGTCGCGCGCGGTCCTGCCCTTCCTCGCCTCGTCGCGCGTAGCTGGGGTTGGGGCGTAGCTGGGGATGGCGCGCGCGGTCCTGCCCTTCCTCGCCTCGTGGCGGCGCCGAGCTTGCGCGAGATGGGGTTGGGGAATTAGGGCTGCGATGGTATTATGACTGCTCGGTGGGAGCACCTATCTGTACCTCGCGCTGCCCGTAGTCAAATTTTACACAGTCACCATTTTTACGAAGGTAGAAGATCTCTTTCCCGCGGGCACAGCTCAGTTTGCCTCGTCAAATTTTTTATTCCGTGCATTCGTCTTGGTCCTGTGAATTTTTCCATGAGTAAAGAACTCAGATGTGAGATTTTGCTTATTTTCCAGTCACATTTTCTCATTGGTGTGCATATCTTCTTCATCCCTCCTACCTGGCTTCCGGTACCTCCGTCACCATCCAAAATGTTTTTTTAAAAAAAAATCGATGTCTTGCTTAATCGTAGAAGTAAGGGAGCTCAAGCTCAATCCATTAGATAATTATTATTACTGACTGGACGTCTGGACCCCGAATTGACACGAACGTTTTCTTTGCTAACGAGGAGGAGTCTTTCCCTTTCGAATCAGTAAGCAGTCCGTGTCCAAGTAAACTCGTCCGGCAACAACGCGAGCATTATTCATCGAGAAGAGGTGAAAAAATCACCACCGCATCGCTACGCTAGTTTGCTATACTTCCGACTTCCACCACAAGCTCTTCGGCTCAACCGCACAAGGGAACGTTGAGGATGCACTACGCCCAATGGACAGTGTTTCATGGTTCAGAGATCAGATGAACCGCGCGCTGGGTGCTAGAGCAAATAATGGGCCATACTGATGGGCAGTGGCCGTATGTTAGAAGAACACCGGCAGAAGAAAATGACACAAGTAATTAGTTGTTTTTTCAACAAAAGTACTTATGCAGGTGGGTAAAAAAAATCACAGTACAGTGCAGGTGGGCATGGTCTGATGACTGGATCACGATCAACCGTGTCGGCTCCGACCAATCATTCCTATCCATGACAGTTCCATCCTCGCCTGCTAGTTTATGCTTATACATGCCGCCGGCCCCCGTCCAAACAACGGGATAAAAACACGCTGAATAAATCTCCGAAAGCAACAGCGTCAACATCACCACCCAGCATCACATCCATCCAGAAAGCAACGAGCGAGGAAAAGAAACCTGAAAAATGAAGCATTTTTCCTGTATATCCCGGTCCTTCTCATACTTATTAATCCCACAGTTGACAAGCAAACAGAGACGCAGGCGCAGCAGTGCAGCACGAAACCTTCCTTCCCCGACCATATATTGGCTTGCTTCAAAGCAACCCTCAACCGCGCAGAAAGAGCACCGTCTCGATTCCCAACAAACCCAGCCGTGCAGTGCAGCTCTCCGCGCGCGCGCGCCTCCGTCGTCGTTAAAAAGGCTTGTGCACGCGAACCCGAGCCAGCCGGAGCAAGCAGGCAGGCAAAGAGGCGAAGCGTCGAGCATGCTGGAGCTGCTGCTGGTGGGGTGCAGCGGCGTGGTGGTGCTCCTCCACGGCGCCAGCTTCTTCCTCCGCGCGCTCTTCCTCGCGCCGCGCCACGCCGTCGCGCGCCCCGTCAGGTTCGTGCCGTGCTCCTAGGCTCCTGGGTCTCCGCTCTCTTGCAGCCTTGCTGCTGCCGTCACGCGCTGCGCCGCGTAGGGGCGTGCAGGCTGCCGTGTACGAAATATTTCTCCGTTACCCTGTTGCGTCATCTCACTGCGGGCTTGTCGCTCCTCTGCTCGTGCGCGCAGCTTCCTCGGCTTCGTCGCCTGATCGGCGCGCGATATGGGCGGGTCGTGGATCGGACGAGATAACCGGCCGATCGAGGCGTGGAGATGGTCGTCTTCCGATCACGATCATTGGACCGGGGCTGCGGTGTAAATTATGGACGAAAGACCCTCGTTCAAGAGTTGATCTACTTTGTACTAGCTAGCTGGTCCAGATGATGATAAGAGATAGAAAAGAAGAAAAAAGAAAGAGCGAACAAGACCAGACTATCAAATAGGAGTATCATTGTGGATTGTAGAATACAAGTACGCATGTAAATTGCCTGGTACATCAACCATGCCCACACGTAAGTACTAGTATAAATGCACGTGCGCCACACACGTGTTCGACCAAATGATATCACATAGCAGGACTTTATTACAAAATAAAAATAATATGATGCACCGTGTATTTATCATCAAAAACACACTTCTAATACATCATTGCATTTAATTAAGTACCATAATGACATTAACACGACAAGCTCAATAATCTGATAACATAAAGACATTGTTGGAAATTAAAGACGCAAATTGACTATGAGACGTAAAAGACATGACACTGCCTCTAGTTTTTATTCATTGTCGGTAACCATAGCGACAAAAAATAATTGAGAGTCTTCATTTTAATGCAATATCAAAGCACATTCATATCTTTCAGGCAGTCACGGCCAAGCTGACGTGCTTGATGAGATGCATTTGTTAGACGCGGTTGAAATCCTATAATTTAATGAAGAAAAAAATTCAACGCCAATTCGGTTGTAGGTTACAAAAATGAATTCGCAAAGAACACAATGTTGCTATATTTACCTTGCATTGGTTCAGCTTTTGGCCTGTCGGGTTCAAAATAATTTTGCTATATGGAGTAGTGATAAGAACATCTGTATTTAAATAATTTGAGGATATTAAAGGATTAGGCAATTCGCGACTGACTGTTATATGAAAGTAAACAGGCAATACCCAGTTAGAGAAGCAATACCCAGTTACTAAACTAACAAAGGTGGCAAGCATACCAGTCAAGTTTTTATCTGCCCAAAATACTTGACTTGATGAAATGACTTGAATGTTCGTGGGAACACAGGATATGCTATCGGCTTCTAGACTTAGAAACTCTGCTTTCAGAAAAGTAATGCTTGCAAAGAATTCGATGTCATATACATGAAACAGACCGAGAAAGTTTAAATCATACGTGTATCCAACAACGACATCAATGAAATCATATGGATATCCTTCAACGATTTGTTCGAGCCAGATCCAAACAAGTTCTGCCAAATGCCAATGTCTCCATTCTACTTCCCTGCAACAAAGAATCCATTCCACATTATATTTGGCACCACTAAACCTCTATGCATCGAAAGAGGTGATGCAAATAATGTAAAGTAAAATATCTAATGCAACTAAAGATGATATTACCTCCTCATCAACCAATATAAGCCGTATGTAATTTTCATCCTTGTGCTCACGTATATTTGCTTTAAAGTAGACCTTTGCACTGAAATTACATCGTCTGGGGTGTTGATATGCATCTGAATATCACAGAAGCGTATCATTCTACAAAGGAGAAACACGTGGACGTGAGCACCAGTGTGCAGGGTTCATCAACATGCAAACGTAGGCAAAAATATCTTAAAAAATTTGAATTTAAGCTAAATAAAATGTGGGGTACTCACTAACTGATGGTTTTCTTCCAACACAACAGGTTCATCCATCTTGTCCCCTTCTTGCACCCTGTCATCCGTCATTGCTATGTTATTTAGAAAGGAGACCTGTTAGAGCAAGTAAAATCGCATATATTGAAAAAAATAATTTATAGGCTTCAAGCACATGGTTTAGCCTTAGAGGAAGATGATGAAGGGTCGATCCTGAAGATCAGAGCAGGATCAGGACGTGGAAGCATATATCGCCACCTCGAGGCAAATCTTGACGAAAGTTAGAGAAAAGTAGTGCATACCTGTATCTTCATCTCCCTTCTTCTCCCTCGATGTGAAGAGACGTGGTGTGAAAGAAACATTTTCAACGTGAGCAGACGTGGTGACGAAAGTTAGAGAAAAGTAGCGCCTCTTGATTCCTGTATCTATATGTTTCTCAACAGTCTGGTTTTCCTTGCCACCTGGAACAATAAAGTTCAGTAGTAAGAGGTTAAGTCCATATAGCAATCCAAATAGTTATTTATATTTCTTTAAATAAAAAAAGAACACACCAGCAGCGATTATGTTCGTGATATTATGCAGGGGTCATTTGGTTGAGTTAACCAGCTTTGCCTCTTTAATATTTCCGGTAAGAGTAGACAACTGCGATGCTTGAGATGCCATGATTACCCTCCCCAACAATTTCTGCACGGCGCAATTCAAGAGGTCTTTGAAATTATACAAATTGTTTTGTGACGTTAAAAAATTTCAAAAATACTGAAATTAAATGTTATGCATCTGATACTACACATTGGTTCTCACCCTGCTTTGCAAACTAATAGATTATACGTGCAAAAACTTTTATGAAATCTGAAAATATACTGGGGATTGAAAAGTGATTTAGACACCTGGTTGATCAACATTTGTCAGACACTCTTCAATGTTGGAATTTCGGGGTGTAGCCTTCTGTTGTGCACACCAACGTTTTTGCCGTTCGCTGTTCTGAGCTCGTCGCTTGGCCATCGCATTATCGTAGACATCACCTTCAATGGATTCTTCTAACCATAATTACATAGTCAGATGAATCGTTTCGATAACTTGTGGCTGAAAAAAGAAAAATATGTAGAAGAAGACTCACCAGGATTGCTTGTTCAGTTGTTTGTATGAACACCCATGCCATCGGCTTCGTATCCGGTCATGGGTTTGAATTATTTCTTGAGCTCTTGTTCCTAAAGATCACAGCAGGCGATCCATCACCACCAGGAAAATGAACAAAGCAGATCAAGTCCGAAAGAAATCAAGATGACGTGCTACTGACCAGTTGGATGTTGGATATAGACGACGAAAGAAATCAAGAATTGGGATGTGCCGGACGTGCAACAGTAACCAGTTGGCAAGATCCACGAAACTGATTCTTCTCACAGTGCGATCAGGCGACGTGATTTGTGCTGACCTGCATGGAATAACCAGATGGCAATCCATCACCGCCAAGGATTGCAGAAGGGTCGCACCTACAGCCCAGGCAACAAAAACTGGAGGAACACCACGCTCGCCCGATTTAGAATCCAAGATCGCCGTCCCTGGCCGAGGAACTGGAGGAAAGAATAGGACGCCAGATTGCCGTCGCTGGAGGGAAGAATAGCACGCCGGATCGCCGTCGCTGGAGGGAAGAACCCCACACTAACCCTCAAATACGATACACGATTAATCAGAGAGAAGGAAAAAATGAAAAGGAAAGCACTACGGTACGCAAGGAAACAACTATGCTATACAAGGAAAGAACGTTAAATCATTACGTTTAAATGTCCTGGCGTCAATTGCTTTCCACAATACAATTAAGGAATTAAATTTCCTGGCGTCAATTGCTTTCCACAATACAAGGAAAGAATGCTAATTTCTTGGTTTAGATTTTGCTGACGTGAATTCCTTCCACAATTTGGGTACGTGTGGGTGCACAAATCAGGTGAAAAAAAACTTTCTTTGAAGCGTCACCGTAATGCAACATCATGTGGAAATCAACGTCACCCCTCAGGATCGGGAGGTGGGCGTGACGCTCGGGGATGCCCAGAACGATTCGGTGCGTTGGATATTAGGCCCACAATATGGCACGACGGTTCAGATGGCAGGGTAGATAGAATGGCAGGGTGGAACTGATTTTCCTCGCAACTGGTTCTTTAAGGGTTTAGATGTAACAACTTTGCAGGATGGAGAATGCCGATCTCCTGTCTCGTTTGCACAGGTTGCGCGGTGCACCACCATCGATCCATTCGTACGTGTACGTTCTTGTTTACAGGTTCATTTTTAGAGGCTGGTACACGCACAGGTGGTTTTCTGTTCCATTCCATGGTGCTCGATTTATCTTTTTCTTTTTCTTCGAGGAAACTACGGCGACTCCTTTGTCGATTTCTTGTCTAGCACCAACGGTGGACGCCCGCTGTTCTGCGCTGCGCGCAATCTACACCATCACCCCGTGGCGGGAGTTGCGGTGCAAAAAAAAAAATCCCTTTCGAGAAGCAATCAGCCGGTGGATTGGATTCAATTGATTGATCAGTGAGCCACACCCAACCGCAACCTGCCTGAACGCGATGGCAACTACTCCTACCATGGCACCGCAACTTTCGTTCGGTGCGAATCCCACTCCTGCATTCCTACTGGTCAGCGGTTGGGAACAAAATGTTGCCCTCTCTGATCCAACTGCCCGTCGAGTGCCCCGTTGCTGAAGCTGAATCGTGTAACAGAAAAAACAAAATGTGTATGCTTCTAAAGATGCAAAAGTGCGGAACTCGTTTCGATTTTCCTAAACAATGCGTGCTCCCTGTACGATCTTGAGTCGTGGACACACCGCCCCCTTTAGCTCGATGCCTCCCCCGTAGTAGTTTTAGAAGCCAAACAACAGCCTGAATATTTTTCTCTCTGCACTATGAAAATTAGGTTCCAGTTTTAGGTTCCAGTTTAAGTTTAGAGGAGCTAGAGCAGGCCAAACCATGGCAGGCCCATTTTTCTTTGTTATTATCTTATAACAAGATTCCCAGGAACCTTACGAACCAAGTTCAGTGATTCTCTAAACAACATTCAGGGATAAGATGAGAGCAACAACTCTGGCAAATGACAACTCCCGGCAGGTTCACGAACAGCGACATCCTACCAATAGAAAAACCTGTAGATATACCGGTACTACTACATGTCTAAGCATGAGCTGATGACATTTCCTAGTTTGCCATCTACTCAATTCATCGTCTCTGTTCGTTAGTTAATCGGCCTTGTACATAAGAAGACTAGCTTCACATACTCGTCAGCGGCAACAACCGCGGCCATTGCCGCATACATCAAGGCAAGAAGCTGCAGCACGCAGGAGCATGCCTGCACATGCCCTGATTAGATAGACGTTATTCACTTCAAATTAGTACCTACTTGCTGCATTTTATTGGAAAGCGAAACCCGACAGCTGAAGATTTGACATCGCCTGTGACAGGGAATTTAGATATATTGTGCTCCAGTATAATTCCAACGACTGCGTTTCTTATATGTGAGGCGTACCTACTAGCGGCTTGACTAGCTGAATTTCTTAGTTATTTTTCATTGGTTTAATCATACTGCAGCAAGTTGTTTTTAAATGAATTATACTTGGGGCGTGTGTATATATGTCGGCCTTGAACAAGTCCACAAACCGTAGCCATCTGATCATTTCCCGGGAACGACCCTCGTAGTAAAGCTCACGCTAGGGGAGAAGATCCTTTTTGAAGGAGCTTAATTGCAAACACATATATCCTGCTTGTAAATTAACAAGCATCCATCTTGTGGTGACGATGAAGGTTAGCATCTAAAACTTTCTTTGCATTTGAATTTTTATTTGTTCACTCACTTTTGTTTTCCATCTCTGCGCCAGATAGTGCTTAAAGTGGCCATCACTTGCAAGAAGTGCAAAACCTGCGTCCTGCGGATCGCCTCAAAAGTTCCAGGTGCTTGTCTTTGATTTCTCCATAGCTGTCTTCAATCTCTCTCTGCGTATGGTTCGTTGCCGTTTAGCCATGATCGATCGTTCGTGTGTCTGCCTCTCTGGTCCTTTTACCCTGTGAACTGTGATTATATGCCAGGGATCAAGTCGCTGACGTTCGACGAGGAAAAGGCCACGCTGACGGTGGTGGGGGATGTGGATGTGGTGAAGCTTGTGGAGGCGCTGCGCAAGGACAAGCACCCGGCGGAGGTGGTGTCGGTGGTTGACGAGAAGAAGGAGGCAGAGGATAAGAAGAAGAAAGAGGAGGAAGAGAAGAAGAAGAAAGAGGAGGAAGAAAAGAAGGAGGCAGAAGAAAAGAAGAAGAAGGAAGAGGAGAAGAGGAGGATGTGCGCCCAGATGTACGCACCGTGCCCCAAGCCGTACCCGCCTCCATGCCCCCAGCAGTACTGCATCATGGAAGACCAGCCCGGCACCTGCACCATAGTCTGAGAGGTCACGGTAGCAGTTTATACCAGGTTGTTGCGGGCTGATGAAGAGCCTCTTCCAGCAGCAGGCACTTAACTTTCATCTCTCACTTGTGTCAACCGGTGCACAGATTTGATTTCCTTGCATTCTCTCTTTCTGAATCTTTTTCCTTCTTGTGTGATCAGCCTTCATTTAGCTTCCCATATAGGTAGGGGCCTGTATGATATACTGCAAATAAATGTAGTTTTGCAGCAAGCAAGCAATTGGATGTCAAGATTCAGATGCCTAGCAAGAAAATATAATAAGGTTCTCAAGTTCTTTCAGCAAGAATTACAGACACTGAACGTCTTATTGACAAGTTGCGGATACAACTGATTGCTTGACTTGTTCATGAAAAATGCAACTTGGGTAAGCAGGTCACATGATGGGTTTTCCAGTTCCCACCGGACAGACAAGTAGGCCAGCCAAAGCTTCCTGCAATGTCAAAAGGTTAGCAGATTAGGGGCTAATTTAAGTTGCTGATTTGTCAGTTGATGTACGAACGAACCCTTAAGGAAAGTTGATGTACGAACGAACCCTTAAGAACGGTATTTTTTTCTCCAAATAAATTTAATTCGAACATTTCAAGCAACTTTTTATTACAAGTTTTTTTAGTACAACATATCTACTTTTCTATTTGAGGTAAACAAATCATCTCACAGAGGGAGGGAGCCATGTGTTTGCATGAATTTACCAAAAAAAAATATGAATTCTTACTACATGATAGTAGTAGTTTATGCTGGGTGTGCACATAAACAAATAATTTAACTCATCATAACCGCGCTAGCTAGATATGTCATACATTGACTATTTCCCAGAATATAAGTAACTAAATATTCCATTGTAATTTAATTTGGGAGCTTCTATGTGGTGAAGCTCACCTTCACTGGATCCGTTTTCTAGTGAACATACCTCTCAACACTTTTGAAACCTGTCTTTTTTTTTTTGAAAATTAGGCATTGATTTCAGAACCTAATTATACAATTTATCATTTGTCAATCTTTTTTGAACCTAGTTCATGCATACTATTCAAACTTAGACTGTCAATAATTTTTGAACTTAACTATATTTAGAACCAGTCAGTTATTTCTAAAAAGTTTCGAGACTTGATATGACAAATTTCAAAATTGAGCTCAATGATTTCTGAAACTTCAGCAATTTTTGGCTGAAACATAAAAATGCTTAGCTAACCAAAAGGCAGCTCAAAATTAAGAGAGCATTTCCCTGTATAAAGATCGATTGGGTGTTCACTATTTAGCGACGACGACCGCTTCGTTTACTTTATGAGGATTTTGCTATAAGGAAGGAGAAGCAGCATAAAATCGATTATTGACGACAATTAAAACCAGTATTTTATTTTTTTGAGCATCACCAGGAATTTATTTAATTGAAAACCAAAAAAAAAGAAGATGTTTAGCTCGAAAGACGAAGGGGGAAGCTGAAACAACACGATCATCGGGCTTATGCGGCTGGTACGTGTACCTCTGTCTCGACTCTCGAGTCTGGGACTTTCGATCCTTGGGCTGCCGTACGAGTTCGTCCTGTTGATAGCGCTCTCGCTCCAAGGCCCCTGTTGCAAAACCCGCTTTCCACGCGCGCACACACGCCACCTCTCTTCCCTCCTCTTCCCCCTTCGGAACAGCGCACGGGCAATGGCGCCCCCCTGCGGCGATGCGGCTTCCGCCGCCACTGAAATGCCCGGCGTGGTCATTTGCGAGAGCGCGATGTTCCCTCCGCTTCACGAACGGTACCACAACCATTCTTTCCCCCACTTTCGACTGTTGGACCTCAACCTAATATTCATGTCAGCCTTGAAGCGAGGGTTTATTGGGTTTTTGCCTGTTGATGCAGCGCCAGCGGCATTGCGGCGGAGATGGGGGCAGAGGATGCCAAGAATAAGAAGCCGAAGAAGGATACTACGCCGCGGATCAACAAGTGGGGGCTGCGCGAGTACAGCAAGATAGGTCAGATGGGCACGAATTTTTTACTCAAATATTGGCAAGGTTTATCAGTTAATAGGGCATTTGATTTGGGGAATAACGGGATACCACCTCCTTATTTTTTGCCCACTTGTTTGGTTTGATGAGTGGAAATGTGGAATGAGTTGACATGGTGTATTTCACCGAAAGTCATTGGATGAATCCGTGTGGACCATCACATCCAGGATGTGCTCATCATTCAAACCAAGTATCTCGAAAATTAGAAATTTGGTGTGGACTAGATTTAGCAGCAAAACGTCACTGTCAAGGGGACTTTTTTCTGGTCCTAGTTTGATCTGGTGGATGCAGAATTGGGGTGTAGTTTCCATTAGTCGGGGCTGTAAGGTGAATGGTGGTTTCTCAAACTTTTGACTGGATTATGTAAAGGCAATGTTTGCTGTGAACGAACAAGGCGCTCTTCCCAACAGATTGGGAATTTATATGGGATTGACATTGTTTACGCTAGCCCAAAAAAAAATCTTTTGTCACCACATTGGCTGCATCTGGAGCATATGACCCATTATACACCATTCTTCCTTTCCCACTGATGTTAACTTTTAGCTTATAACTTTCACATACTAGGGCATGGTAGGTAATCTGTAAGGTGGTAAATGTGAATCAAACGGAAACGTTTTATGTTAACACAAAGTAGAAGTTTTCCTTTGGTGATGTAAACTGCTACTGTGATGTAACCAGCATTTGACTTGATATTGCAGTTTCTAAGAAAGTTGAGGCCAAGGGACGAACAAGCTATAATGAGGTATTCTCCATATGTGTATCCCGCAGACCCTCGCTAATAGTCTATGATACATAAAGAATGCAATATCAACATTCACGTATTTATGTGACATTATCCTGCTTCGTCCAACCTGTAACCAAGATTAACTCCATGTAAGACCACCTGCTTATGAGGCATCTTAAGGGCCTGGTATATTTTATATTGTATAAATACCAAAAGGCATGTACCTGGTATTATATTGGTATAGTACAGTACCAATTCTTGACCCATAACATACCTTCTTCAGAGTTTGGTGTTGAATGTTTGTTTCCCTCGACCACGAGAGACTACCCACCCCCATAAAGAGAAAAGAATAGCTGAGTTCGTATTGACATCTTTGCTATACTACTCACTCCTAACTATGATTACTTGACTTTGCTGGGACCACTCTGGCTAACAGCGAATCCTCCCTATATTTCTGATTTCTTGACCTTGACTTATTAACATGCATGCATATCCCACGGTTTGATGCCTAATGTTTACACTTTGCAAAACAAGATTATTTTTAGCTACCTCAACCATTATCTGTCTATTTCAGGTTGCAGATGAAATTTTCACGGAGCTAACCGTAATGCTTAACGGTCAAGAGGTTTCATCATGTTATATAGTTATTAAGTTGCATAAACCGCCCCAGTGCAGTTCCCAAAACAATTCTGATATAAGGGAAATAAACTTGTCTTTGTAGTTGGATGAGAAGAATATTAGGCGGAGGGTG
The DNA here is from genome assembly GCA_007726485.1 of Eragrostis curvula. Classification (NCBI taxonomy): domain Eukaryota; kingdom Viridiplantae; phylum Streptophyta; class Magnoliopsida; order Poales; family Poaceae; genus Eragrostis; species Eragrostis curvula. The sequence continues at coordinate 16,742,918 of RWGY01000009.1, read as the reverse complement.
TACGATGCTTTTAATGTGCTAATCGCACTACGTGTCATTGCAAAAGACAAAAAGGAGATAAAGTGGATGGGCCTTTCTAATTTCAGATATGAAAAGATAAAGACGTTGGAGGTCAGTATTTGTACTTTGTGAGCTGTTGCATGACTACTGAGGATGATTGTATTGTGATTGATGTCCTCTTCTGTTTCAAAGGAAGCTCACAAAGAACTGATAACTAGGATTAAGAACAAGAAGAAACTTCTCGAGGAAATTGAAAAACAGGTAACCTGTTATGAATCTAGTATAAGTCTTCTCTGCTTTCATATATAGCTACTACTCCCTCCGTTCCAAAATAGATGTCACTGTTGACTTTTAGACATCACGTTTGACTGCTCGTCTTATTCAAATTTTTTACACAAATGTTATTTAATTTTTTACAACTTGTTTTATTATTGAATGTATTTTAATCATGACATATTTGTTTTTATATTTGAATAAATTTTTTGAATAAGACGAGCGGTCAAACGTGATGTCTAAAAGTCAACAGTGACATCTAATTTGGAACGGAGGGAGTACTTAATAACTGATGCACTTATCTGCATACTTTCTTGTCTCTTTCAAGTTTGATGACCTCCAGCACATCAAGTTTCGCAACCAGGTGCTACAGAAGTCAGCAGAGAGTGCCAATGGTATTCGGCTTCCATTCTTCTTGGTCAAGGTATTTATACTCCGCCACATGCAACTTGGCTCTAACGTGTCTAAAGTGTTCAGTTAACTATGGCTGTTTTAGGTGGTTTGTTTTATACTTGTTTAGTTGCTCGACGAACATTCCCCTATTTACAGCTGCAATGAGGCTTCCAGTTATCTGCTTTGAAATGCGTATCATTACAAGTGATTGTGATTAGGCACTACTTTAAATAGAACCAAGTATTCCAATATCATGGAAGAATATGTTAGACAGGCAACAATATAAAATACTAATAAATTATGCTGGGGATCATCTTTCGTAGTCTAGTAACTGATGACACTTACCTTTGAGCAGGCGTCCAGAAAAGCAAGGGTCGAAATTGAGATTTCAGAAGACTCAAAGTTTGCTTGTTTTGACTTCAATTGGTATGTCTCTGTTTGCTACCAAAATTTGGTCTTCAAAATTGATGCTCTCTTTCCAAATTATCATGTCTTACTCCCAGCTAAATGCTTTCTACTTCCCATTTTCAGTACTCCATTCACCTTGCATGATGATGTTTCAATCCTTAATGGGATCAGGCGTAACAGCATAAGAAGAGCTGGATTCATCACTCATCATCATCATTAGATGCTCAAGAAAAGTGATAAAAACTGGCAAAACCAGTTTCTCTTGCACAGCTACGTAGTATGTATAGCGGTAGATAGTATGGAACTCGCCCTAGTGACGGCTGCCTCTCAGGCTTGTGAAGATTTGACCTGCAAATTTTGCCTCTTTTTTGTGCCTAGCAGGTTATAAGGTCTGAGATAAATTATTCCCATATATGATATTATGCATTAACTCGATGATTATTGACAGCTCCAAACCAAAAGATTTTGTACAAGCTTCATTGATCATGATGATATTTGGCACATTGTTCATGACAATTCATGATCTTTTTTTTTTCTCTAGCTGCAGTGAATGTATGAATGGATCTTATGTTTAACGCCTCTTTATGAAGCATATGCTACTCCCTCTGGTGTTTTATTGACAACGTCCTAACTAAAACGGAGGGAGTAATTGTTACTTTTCTGGCAGATTGTTTCAGAGTTGAAAATTCGTCTGTATAGTAGGAAATATTCTTATTTTTCGAGCCCTCCCATTTTAATATTTACCTTAAAAGAGCAATATGCGTTGTAGAAATTCTTCAAAACATGGAAGCAACCAACAGAGCCCAGCATGTCCCAACATGCCCAAGGCATCTTGCATTGCCATGTTTTGTGCTGTGATGGCAAAACACTTGCAAACAGACCTTCAGGCAACACGCTTCACTCATCTATGAAGACCCTATTGCTGCACAGGAACTGGGACAGTAATAGGAGTGTATATATTTCAAACTTTCCGATCTGAAGTTTTAATACAGTGATCTGAACAACATCAGAAATAGGGGGAGAAGAACTGGCCAATCTACTCGACTTCTAGTACAGAGGAAGCACGTAAATATAGAAGATGGTACAAAAGTTATAAACAGACCACTTGAATGGAGCGAACGTGGCAAACTCTTGAGATCCGCGAATAACATATAGTGCCCCAAATTGGTGAAATTTGATGAAAACAACGCTGCCACAAATTCATGGTGATGATTTCTCAAGTAACTAGGCGGTGACGGCAGTAGGCTCAGCATTTGGAACATACCAACCACGGAGTATTTCAATAGCCTTCTTCTGTCTGGCGAGCCTGGACTTGCGATGGTTCCCAGTGTTCCTGTGCATGGCGCCAACCTTCACTGTCTTGTCGATGGCTTTGTATGCCTCGGCAATCAATTTCTCTATTTCAATGATTTCTTCAGGCTGGGCATCAGGTTTCTTTCTAAGCTTTTCGAGTGCTCTGAAGACCTAACAAAATAGCAAACGGCTTATGAAATTCATTCCAAGAGAGGTGACATTTTCCTATCGCTGTATCAACAAGGTAAAATTTTGCTATGAACCTACTTTTCTCATCTTTGTTATCATTGTTTTCCAATGCCATATAACTCAGTACAATAACACAAAACAACTACTGTCACGAGACATATAACTAGGAAACTAAACCAAACAAACATTCTCTCTAACTAAACCAAACAAACATTCTCTCTTTCTTCTTTGGCAGTAGGGCAATGGTGAAAATGCTATTTGCCATTGTGATGAATGACAAACATGTTTTCTGTCAGCATATGTGATATTCAAAAACTTACCTAAATCCTATCGTTAAATCCATTGCAGCTTAATTCCACATTTTTTTGAACAAATTCCACATAAAATTCATCTACATTTATTAGACAGCTTCTCATAAAAAACTTTACAAACAGCAGACTGAACTCACTGCTCTCGTCAAGTCAATTGGTACACATGGACATGTTAAATATTTAAGAAAAACTACCATCCAAAGTCTTAAGGCAATTTCCATATAGCTTACACAAACTCAAATCTGATTCTTTTTTCAGGAACACAAACCAGACGTTGCATCACATTATGTGTCCCAAGACAATGCCGATTCAAATGCATGGCTACAATTTCTTCAACAACATGCCTACAGAAAGATTTTTAATTGCTCCATGCCGTTCAATGCGTCTCTCACAATGCAGTGGAATTACTGATTAATTTGGTTTGAAGTAAAATTATTGGGAAAGTGGAATGCAGCTTGATACCTTCTTCATCCTGGTGCGCATCTCAGCCTTGCGCGCGTGGTTGCGAATGCGGTGTTTATCGTTCTGGCGCTCCCTCTTCGCGACAGAGTCCGGCCGCCGCCCCGTCTTGGTGGCCTCGCACACCACCTCCAGCCCACGCCGCCTCCACCTCCCCGCTGACGACGTCGACGCTGCTGACCACGAACCGTACTCACCTAATAAAATCAATCAAGACACAAACACCAATGAGCAAATACAGAAACAAACATTGCCGATGAACGAACCTGAGGTGCCGGAGAGCCGTACCGAGCGGGGAGGCGAACGGGACGGAGGCCGAGAGGCGGGCCTGTGGGGCGAGCACACGGAGGGAGAGCGAGATGGGGACCCGGGTCGGGGAAGGGAGGGAGGCGGAGAGGGAGGAGAGGGAGAAGAGCGGGGAGGGGGCGGTGGTGGCCATGGCTGCGGAGCGCACGAGTTCGAGCTGCTGCTGCTCGTGCCGGCTGTGTTATCTTATCCGGGTCCGGGCCGACTAGCAGTGCGCTTCGAGTGGGCCACGGTGGACAGGCTCTGAACATCAAAGGCGGGTATAGACTTTAACCGTACCGAATTACTTAAGATTTTTAGCTAGTATGGTTAACCGTAAAAATTACGGTTATTATTTTCGATAACTACGGTTAACCGCAAAAAATACGGTTATTAATCTGATTAACCGAACTAACCGAATTAACCGATATTATCATCTCAACCTAGTATATCTCGAGGCTCCTCGGTCCTAACTCATTACATTTCGGCCCTCTTCTAACTTCATCTTCTCAACACACCTCACTCGACGACCATTCGTGCATCAACATCGCCATTGGCAACACATGGGTCTATATTTTATTGCGTTTGTTGCATAAATTTATCCAATATAGTGGAATATGTAGTGTTGTGCGGTTAATGCGGTTAACCGAATAACCCAACCGAATTAACCGCAACCGAATCGTGCGGTTAATCATTTTCTTGGTACTAAATCGGTTATCATTTTTCATTAACCGAAGTTTCTCTTAACCGAATTGACCGAACCGAATTAACCGTATTAACCGAACGCCCACCCCTACCGGCCTCCTGCTCTTGTTCAACTGTTAAATAAATAGATAAGCAATTAAATATAAATAAATACAAAAGCAATAGAATAGAACTTTACAAAAGATGAAACTGATATGAACGGATAGAGCTCGAATTTAGATGAATTTAGGAGAAAGAATCAAGTCATTTGGAGCTCGTATGATGGAGATACGAAGTTTACAGTGAAGACTATTAGTTTATTCTGAGAACAAAAGTGAAGTACTCCATCCGTATTGTTTTACTTGTCGTCCTAGGTGACCGATTTTTACCGAAATAGTTGTCGTTCTCGGGTTCTGATAACACTTTTCTAATATATTTTGTGCATACGATATGGTAAAAGCAGTCGAGTTGCTGTCCCACCCATTTATTAATTGCGGACCACACTGCTGATCTCTTAACCGCTACCACGTTGCTCAGAACTTGCTATTACTGATGTTTGTCCACATAACTGTTGCACAGTTGTTATATTTGTACGTGCTACTGCTGGACTTCATTCTTTATCTTGATTTTTGAGGTTTTTTCTGAAACGACAACTAAATGGAAACGGCGGGAGTAGATAATAGCATGTGGCGTTGAGCTGCTACCTATTGTTTGGACATGCGAGAAGGACATGTGGGCCACAAATAGTTGTGTTAACTTAGCACAATGGGTTGTAATGGCCCAACAGAGAAATGGATCAGAAGCACACAGAGAAACGAAAACATAAAGGCAGTTGTGCTCATCGACTCTGTCCGCCATGAACGAGCTCTAGGAGCTCAAGTCCGGCATGAGGAAGGGGATTAGGGCGGCCGGGAGTGAGGATTGAGATCCTCGGTTCGTGACACATCCGTTTGAGCTATTAATTTAGTTAATGACTATTGGAGAACAATGGTTGCGAGCGGCGACCATGGTTGCTCGAGGGGAGCTTGATTGGGCGAGAGGGATGGCGATTGAGCGAACTGGGGAGGAAAGGGTCATGCTGGAGATGCTAACCTGTGACTTGGCTGGGGTAGGGGCAACCTACTACGGGGAATCGACGACACAACCGTCGGGATTGGGAAAGACAGTGAACTCCGCCTTGACGGAGTTAGGCAAGGGAACGGTGGCTCAATGGTGATGTAGTGAGGCAGAGGAGCTCGTGCTGGTGCCCTTTTAGAACCCGTGGATAGCGAGGAGATGCAAGCTTGCTGAGGACACGCAGGCGGTGGCGCAAGCGCGATGGTGCTTTGCTTGACGCTATGCGTTGCTGTTGCGTCTGCGCGTGAGCAGCGATGTGTGGTGCGTCGTCTTGTGGCGTGGCCGGTGCAGAGCGACGGGACGGGAGCAGCAGCGACGCGGGCAAGTGGGCACGAACAGTGTTGGCGTGCGGCTTTGGAGCAACGGGACTCGAGCCTTCTTGGGTTGTGTGTCGTTTAACTGCTAGACGGTGCAGAGTGATGGGACGAGAGTGGCAGATGAAGTGAAGGCGTGGTAGCTAGCTGAGCAGCTAGGGAGTGAAAGCTTGTCAAGAGGTGAGTGGAGCTCTCCTGTGCTGGAGGAGGAAGAAGAGGGCACACGAGCTGCTGGGCCAATAGGCTGAGGTGGTAATGCTGGGCTAGACCGGATGAGAGAGAAAGAGAGATGGACAAGGCCCAAAAAGGAGAAGAGTGGGCTTAGGTTGGAACGGACCAGATAGCAGAGAGGGAGAGAAAGGTTTTTAATTTTTTTGAAAACATCTAATTTAAGTTTGAATTTGATTTGTGAATTTTAGGGTGAATTTTATTGTCGCTACAATGATGCACCTAGTAATAAGATCGTGATACGAACTCCGTCCCGTTATTATTGACGCTATAGCATTTGGCACAAGAACTAATAAAAAGGCATCGAAGAGGACATAGCCTGCTACCCGCATGCACATGATTGTCTCTATCGGATGGCGTGCGTGTTTGGTTGATCCAGCACACCCAACAGTGTTCTGAACACTCGTTCTCCGGACCAGCGGCTGACGCATGGAGCTCAGTTATTGCGATTGGATTGCACGACGTGCGATGGGCATCTGCTCAATAATTACCACTACATACCGTCGTGGAAGTCAGGGCAACATGTGGAAAAGCAAGGACGCCAATTAACACGAGAAAAAGCCTCTGCATATGAATTACATCATAACCTTATCCTTTATTAAAGCTGAATGATTAAGAGTTTAATAAATAATTTGTAGCCTTGTTGAATTGCATGTATCAAGAAAACTAGTGCACTACATCAGTCCATCACCGGCTAAAGCATGCGTATACAATTACTAATCGCATTCACTCCTTCACCTGCCACAAGTGTGCGAGAAGTAGACAAACTGAACGGGTCCATTCACCCGGTGTAGTAGCCCTCAGACTTCGGCTAATTTTGTGATTTCGGTTTGCTTAATTCGTTGAAAGAACATTTCGGTTTTCAACAAATGCATCCAAAATTATTGCAAAAACAAACTAAGCGCGCATTTCGGTTTCGGTTAATTCGGTTCGGTTTTAACTGAACAAGCCGAATTTTAGGGGGAAGAAACAGAAAGGGAATTGAAATCGCGCAAATTGAATTGAAAACACAGAAATCAAAACGTAACAGCATAGAGAAGCAGCTCGTCACACCAAGTTTGCCTGACACCTTCGCCGGGAGCCAAAGCAGCTCCGCCCGTCGCACCCACGCACATTGCCCTCACCCCCATGCGCGCCAGGGGAGCGCGGCGTTCGGCGTCGCACGAGGGAGGAGAATGGCTCACCATGTCGGCGCAAAGAAGGCAACGGTCGTGATTGTCGTGGGGTCAACTTACCGGCGACGGAATCAGGAGGGAGTATGAATGAGGAGAAGTTGACGAGAGGTTGTGGCTGTGACGAGATGGGTAACGATTGCGGCTAGGGTTAGGGATGGGTGAAGCTGCATCTAATGGGCTTTTTTGGGATGTCAGACTGATAGATTGGGGTGGCATAGATATCGGTTATTTCGGTGGTTCGGTTAACCACAAAAAAACCGAGAAATTGCAGTTAACCGAAGTAGACGGATATGAAAAGCTAAAATAAAACTGAGAACCGTATTAAACATAATTTTGGTTGATTTGGTTCGGTTCAATTTGAATTTTGGGTTCTGGTTAACCGGTCCCACCCTTAATGTTTAGGCAATAGTACAAAACCCACATACCCAAATAATACAACAGACCCCGCGATCCACTTCGAATCTCCATCGAGATATGCATGGCCAGGCCCGTTAGAGGAACTTTAGCCGCATCTCAAATCTTATCCCTCCTATACTGCATCTAACAAGTAACAACAACTAATTTAGTCCATTATCCTTATCTCACCCGTTGAGTTTACAAGCATAAAAAAGAGGACTTACGTTATATGTCGCAAGAAATGTATGTTTTACCTGTTTGCATAGTATAATGCACTTATGCCACCAAATCTTTTTAATTCGTGGTGTTTCGGTATGCTTCATATTTGCTAAAAGAGTGAGAAAAAAATTACGTCTACTAATATAAACAATATGCTTAGAAATATTGCCGTCTATTTTGCTCGTAACAATCAACCTGGTTAACAACAGTCATAAATTGAACTTAGGAACAGGTGTAACCAAAATATTGCCATTGTTTCTGTCATGGATGTTAAGACAATCATAATTGAAAAAAACTAAAGGTAAAAAACATGTTTAGAACAATTGAACTTAGGAACTGGTGTAACCAAAATTGTTCCTTTCAAAAACGGGACAAAACTCTTCAAATTTGAAAACAGAGAATAAGGACACGCACGCTGATGTCTCATTCTCCTCCGTGTTGTCCACACTGCACAGCCACGCTCGCGAGTCGCGACGTTCCTTGCCCCAACTGTCCCGAAAGCTACCTGTTTTGGCCGACGCAATGTCGATCCCCAAACATACCATCCGTCCAGCTCGCGCTCAACGCGTGTTCGTCGCGACTGTGGTCCCGCTCACCGTTATGGAGTACGGACGGCATGCGCGCGAACGTGGGGGCCTGCTATGGTGGACACGATCGCGTCGGCACTACTTAATCCCGCTCCAGCTTGCCACCCGCTTTCCACTTCTTTCGTAAACTAATCCAAATCGAGCGAAACCACTTGAAGCTCGTGCTTCCAGATCTCCCTCCTGCGTCGAACTGTCGAAGCGCGCGGTGCGTCTCCGTCGAGGGAAGCGATGAGTGAGGCGGAGGCGCCTCTCATCACGGAGGTGGACGGGGAGGAGGCCCGCACCTCCGCGTCCGCCGGATGGAGCCGCTCCGGCGGCGGCGGGCGGAGCGCGAAGCGCTACCACCGGCGCGCCGACGCGCTCGCCTACGGCGACCGGTACCAGAAGGCGGCCGCCCTCGTCGACCTCGTCGGTTCCCGCTCTCGCTGCTCTTGCTTGTTCTGTCTCTCTTACCGCTCTGCTTCATTGAAAAAGCGGAGAGCTGGGCGGCGCTCCGGGAATTCAGGTGCTCCTAGTGCCTGAATTGCCCGCGCGCTGGCCGTAGTTGGTCTCGGTTACCAGTGGGTAGTACAGTGTGGTGTGGGAATGGGGGAGCGGGGTACGTCTGTTCGATGAATTGCCTGTTCGCTCTGCATGCTTACGTGTGCTTACGTGTCGTAACTCTGCTCCTTGGTGTGGCTAGCTAAAGTTGTCTGGAGTTCGTGCTCTGTTAAAACTTTAGAGTGACTGAGGTGTTGTTTTGTGTGCCGTGTGTGAGTTTCGGTTGGATCGGAGTGTTAGATCATATGGGGCATTTGTCGGTGCTGATTTTTTGTGCACTCAGAGCAACGTTTACATGCCAGTCCTGGTGGAGTTGACTGCTGACCATTTTTAGTGAGTGGTTTCCATAGGTTCCATCCTTGTTTGGAGACGCCAGGAAACTATGCTAAGCTTTAGGAGTTGGGATTGTTTGATGTTGTATTTCAGAGATTAATAAACAACAACAACAACAACATAGCCTTTTGTCCCAAGCAAGTTGGGGTAGGCTAGAGATGAAACCCACAGTGTGACCTAGCTTACGTGGATTGACATTTTGCTAGGTTACCATGCCGTTTCATTTTTAAGTTTTGACTGGAACCAGAAAGTAATATGATTCGTGAGAGCTAGACAGTACTAACTAGAGGTGAAACATGCATTTCCATTTGAGAAGAAATGAAGAATACATGCTGAAGCTTATTTGGCACTCACCAGTACTTTTTTCTTATTTTGAAATCTCATTAAAATTGATTAACAGGCAGAAGATGGTGTTGGTATCCCTGAGGATGTCTTGAATGACACAAGATTTGAGCGGGCCATGAGGTTTTACTTCGTGTACCTCCGACTGGACTGGCTTTGGTCACTTAACCTGTTTGCTTTGATTCTACTGAATTTTCTCGAGGTCAGTTCCCAGAAGCTGGGGGTCTCTGTTTGTTGTATTGTATAGGCTCTTGGGTCAAGAATGAATTTATGTTACTCTTAAATGAAACTAGGCATCTGAAGTGCATCAAGTTTGCTTTGACTAAAGAATGACAGATCATCTCATCGCCTGTCACAGCAATGACATTGAGATATTTCATTTGCATTTTTCAGAAGCCTCTCTGGTGCCGAAATCATGCCTCTCATGCTTGTGATCAAAGGGATCTTTACTTTCTTGGGCAGTTGCCATACTTGAGCCAAACAGAGTCACTCATATATGAGGTAAGGCTTCCTTGGCATGAATAGTGTTTCTGACCTCTTGCAAGAACTTAATTACATGAAGCTTCATACAGTATGGTTACTAATGGAGTATTGGGTAGTTTGTGTCAGACAGACCATCTGTGCCATTCTCCAATTTGTTCGTACTGGAGCTGTCATAATATGAAAATGCTCATGTCTTAATTGAAGAGTATTTTCTGATTCAAAGTAATCTGAATACCAGTGCATGATGTATTGATGTCAACATGCTCTGTTTGAACTTCAGGGGCTTACATTTGTCATTCTTGTATTGGATATCTTCTACCCACTTTCTTACGAAGGGTTAAATATTTTCTGGAAGAGCTCCATCAATAAATTAAAGGTAACATGCTGTTTTAGATACATTTCAACAAAGATCTGGGGGGTTGAATAGTTGTGGTCTTAAAGTAGTAGAAGTAGGTTCTATTGATGTAATATCTTCCCTCCAGTAAAACATTAACAGCACTTTGGAATGTGCAGAGTCAAATATGTTCAAAATTGAGTGTTATTGACGTTTTCAATGGAATCAAATGGTTTGTGTGCAAATCTATCTCAAACAATGTTTCCATCATAATATTTTTACAGAATATATATGTATTGTAAAATTAAAAAGGTGGCTAAAATTGTGTTGTGGAGACCATGCTGGTGTCAACATGAAGCATTCTTTTTTAATGGAGTAGATGTAGGTGACTAGGCATAGTAAATATAAGCGATTGTAGACTGTAAAAATAGCTTGTAATTCAACAGTTAAAGTAGATTGTAGACACTGCAATATAGTTATAAATGACTAAAAACGAAAATAGCAACCCGTTTTTAACTTTCATTCAGTTTAAGTTCAACGAGAAATGGCGCTTGAAAAGGTAGGAGAAGAGGAAAAACATTCCTGCAAAATGATCTAAAAATCTCTGGCTTGTATGCCACTACACTGTTTGACATAATAGAAACTATCTTGATTTGTGCTAGTAAACTTTTAAAGGATGTGTTGGTACTGCCAGCTAAAGTTTTTATTTTGTGTGTGTGATGAGATGCTTATATTCAGTCAGTAGCATACTAACTTCGCACAGATATAGTTTCCTTTAAGTTTTGCATTTTAGATAGACTAGCTTCATGCTAATTTTCCCCTATTTTACTATCATTGGGTTTTGGTATGCGTTTTTGTTCTTCTTCTTGCTGTAATTGGTCCTGGTTCTACTTTTATTGCAGGTTTTTCTTCTCCTGGTCTTGGCATGTGACATACTGGTATTTATATTTAGTCCTGGCCCTTTCAGAGTAGCCCCATACATCCGCGTTGCATTTCTAGTCATAAATATCAGGTATGTATTTTGTCTGCCCAAAATGATGCCAGTTACCATAATGTGATTCCAACCGAATCTACTTAGAACTAACCGTGGAATAAGATGGCCCAGAGGAGAGTGTATTGTTAGAAACACGGAAATGTGATGCATGCGCATGGCTTATTTGTTGTTAGTTAATGACTCATGTTAAAGATAGATTAATGAAATGCCCCTTTTTTTTTGCTATAGGGAACTGCGAATGTGTGCCGTTACACTGGTCGGTATGGTTGGGACGTACCTTAACGTTTTGGTAAGGTTTGTTTGTTATGCTACCTGAGCCATTATAATTCTATAAGTGCCATTAAACTAGTTGGTATTGTTGGGATGTACCTTAATGTTCTTTTTTGCGAAAATGCACCTTAATGTTTTGGCAAGGTTTGTTTGTTATGCCACTTGAGCCATCATAGTTCTACAAGTAGCAAGCTCACTTCAAGTAACCATGATTATTGTACTGCCTGTACTATGAATTACTAAAGGATTATAGGCCTATAGCTGTTTTTTTTTTCCTGAGAATGACATAACACCTCTCCAGCATCCCTTTTTTGGGGGAAAAAGAGAAAATATAGTCTAGAAAAAATGGTGATGTTTCAATTACACTTATGTTTGCTTGTATTCTTTGTGTTTTTCTATTGTATAATAGCGTCAGCTCTTCCATAATAAATCTTGCACTTAATACTCTCTGAAGTGTAGTAATGGTGATACTTAATACTATGCTCATTTTTATGTCTGTTATTAACTTAACATGCACTAGTTCTGTGCATCGTAATGTTGAGGTTCTTGTTTGCATTAGTGGAATGTGCACATGATCTTTTCAATTTCATCATGTATTTTTGTCGTATGCATTGTCTAGGCTCTTTCTCTGTTGTTCCTATTATTTGCAAGCTGGCTAGCTTACGTAATATTTGAGGACACACCGCAAGGAAAGACTGTTTTTTCATCATATGGCGCAACATTATACCAGATGTTTGTCCTTTTCACCACATCCAATAATCCTGATGTATGGATCCCTGCTTACAAGTAAGTGAACATCACTATCTAAGCATTTATGAAAATTCCTTCTGGTGGACTCATATACTTTTACACGTGTTCGAGCAGGAGCTCCCGTTGGTACTCCCTGTTTATTGTAATATATGTGCTGTTAGGAGTTTACTTCCTAACAAACTTGATTCTTGCTGTCATTTATGACAGCTTTAAAGAGCAGGTAATTTCCTTCTGTAGTTCTGTGCAACATAATTCTCTTGATTATTAATATGTTAATATTTCTAATTTTGGTGTGTAGTTGGTATGTCAAAAAGTAATTTGAATGAATACATGGCATGATTTTTGTGATCCAGCTAGCAAAGCAAATTGCTCTGATGGACTCTATAAGGAAAAGTATTTTACAGAAGGCTTTTGATCTCATTGATACAAATGTGAGTGCTTTATGTTTATATTCTCTTGGACACCTACTTATTATTTCAGTTAGCATTAATACCCATTTACTTTTAATATTTTGCTATTGATATTGCTTTCTTTCCCTTTTATGTGAATCAGGGTCAGGGCTATCTCAACCAGGAACAATGTGTATTATTACTTGATGAGCTAAACAAGTACAGGTAAGCAAAGCTGTTACCATCAGGGACATTACTCTTTGTCAATCCATCATCTTGCACAGCACTATATTGTGTATTGCTATAAAAAACTATCAACAACAACAACAACAAAGCCTTTTTATCCCAAGCAAGTTGGGGTAGGCTAGAGATGAAACCTGCAGGACCCAACCAAAAAGGCCAAACAAACAAGATACAAACCAAGCAAAAAGGAAGGAACAAAAACAGGGAAAAAGAGAGAAAGAAGAGAGGAGGAAAAGGGAGAGAGGGTAAAAGACCTAAGAGTAAGGTAAAAAAACGAGAAATTAAGGTTCCGGGACGTGGATTGCTTGCTTCCACTCCCTCCTATCCATGGCTAGCTCCTCAACAATATTCCATTCCTTCATGTCCCTCTTCATCGATTCCGCCCATGTCAAAGTTGGTCGACCTTGTCCTCTTCGCATTTTCAGGGCGTTGTATTATCCCACTACGCACAGGCGCCTCCTCCGGTCTTCGTTGCACATGTCCAAACCATCTCAAGCGATGTTGAACAATCTTTTCCTCGATTGGTGCCACCCCTAATCTCTCACGTGCTATAAAAAACTATCCTGTTCAAATTAAAAACATTTTAATTTGTCAGTCATGATATTGCTTATCAGTGTTTTGCAATTTGATTTGGTACTTCAATTGTTTGAATGTACCAAATAGAATAAGGAGATTGTATATTCTTCCTTTTCTTTTGATTGTTGAAATGCTGCAGGATTCTCACGTTATCTTAGCACACACAATTTGAATTTCCATGTTAGCATTTGGAACTTACCTCAATGATTCTGTAGAGATATTCTCATTAGGCAGCTAGAAAATCACAGTAAATGCATCATGTTGCGCTATGGGTTTCCCAATAGTCAGATTTCCATTAGGAAACATCAAATTCCTACTAGGTTCTAGATCAATGTGGTTTTATGAGTCATGTTATGATGCCTCTTTGTAGGTCATTGCCCAAGACTTCAAAGGAAGATTTTGAATTAATATTTTCCGAGCTTGATCAGAGTGGTGATTTCAAGGTATCCCCCACCATCATTGAAGAATAATATAAAATATGACTTTATTGACACTATCTCTTTTCTAAACTTTGGTGATTCTTCTAGATGTTGGAAGCCTTATTGGACTTTTTTTTATATAAAATATATATTGATTGTTCAAAATGTCATCTTGAGCTGGAAATATATATAATAAAGACTCCTTCGGCTCCAAGAGATTGAGTTAATTATGTCAGTGTTTGTGCTTCTAAGTTGTATCCATTGTATAGGTTACGCCTGAGGAATTTGATGACCTATGCAATACCATTGGAATAAAATTCCAGAAAGAACCACCGGTATGTGCTCGTAACCTGTATCCTTACTTTTTGTTTTGAAAATTTCAATTTCAAACAAAATTTTGATTGTTATTTTTATTGTTATACACAAAGGCTATATTACTATGAAAGCATTTTAAAAATACATCGTAGTGGTGCACATTTTTGTGACCAAAGGTTCTTACATGTCTCATGAACAGTACAAATACTCGCAATGTAGGAAATAGAGCTGCAATTCGCCTATTTTCTATTTCTATACCAAAATGGAGAGTCGCAAATTTGAAAGTGCATTGAGGATCTGATTCGCATTGATACACTGTTCCTCTACTAAGAGTAAGGTTTAGAACTTGTGGCAGTTTACATTTTGGGAGAGCATAGAAGTGATAATCAAAGTTCGAAAAATATGTCACCACTGATATGAATGCGTTGTTAGTGGTAGCACTTTAGACAGTTTACTGTCAGGATCAAAGTTTTGACTTGTTTCACTTAATGCTGTATGTTTTTGCAGCCTTCTTACCTGGAGAAGTACCCATTCTACCATTCACCACAATGTGAAAGGCTGAAATCCTTTGTGCGGAGTCACATGTTTGAGTATATTATTATCTTTGTTCTTCTGGTCAATCTCATAGCTGTCATTATTGAAACAACGGTATTGCACTGGCTTTCTTTTGGTTCAATATTTTAATTGACTCAATGTCATAATCAACAGTCTTATTTTACTACTATTTACTTGGCTGGACAAGATTACAACTTGACCGATAAATATGGTTTATAGATGTATAACATTCATGCTTCTGGAGATCCGATGTATTGGGTCATTAGAATCTATGCATCAAAACCTTGGATTATAAGTATTTGTATTTATTAATAAAGAAACATATTGCTTTGTATTAGGTGGAAAGTAGACTGACACAATGCGTCACTTGTTTGTGTTCAAGCGGTAAATATGTGGGATTCAAATGGAATTTCTAATTGTCAAATTTAGGGCCTGCACTCTCTGAAGAGAAGTGATTCTGTGGCTGAAAGTATTCTCTATTATTCTCTAGGATAAACTCTTAGCTCATTTCAGAGAATCACTTAAGAATCAGGAGAAGCTACTTTTTCAGCTTCTAGCCCCTTAGTTGATTTCAGAGAGTCATTTCTCCTAAAAAAACAAAGTTTGGTACAGGTACAGCATCATAGATTCTGTCCGATAATCAGCTCTGTGAGGTTTGTTCTCGAGTATATACTTTAGTGATAGTATTGGTTGAGAGTTTAGGCGAGGTCTGTTGGTTAGGTGTTCTGGGGATTTTAGTAGTTAGTTTGCAATTTTGAATAGAAGCATGAAGTAGCTATATTTTTTTTATTTCTCGCTGTCCCCTCACATGTCCCGTGCATGTTGTCACAAACAGGTGCAATATATGCACAGTGAACAGCTTTTCTGGGTGGTGGCTACCACTCCCATCATGGCTTTCATGGTTCTTAATCTTAGGTCATGACCTGGGCACTCGCAGGAGAATGCACGTGAACGAAAATGCATGAAATGTACATTGTGTGTTGTATACACTCATGACATTTGTTCCAGCTTGAGTTTGACATCTCTATCAGAACTTCAGTTATGTTTTTACCAGAGTTAACTGCCAGACATATTCCTTTACTAGCAAACTAAGTGAAGAACATGGTGAAATGAGCAACCTAGTTACCTTTATTTCGTTGAAAGCCATGGTTGTTTGAACTCTCAATTTTGTTGAAATATAAAGTATATATTAGATAAGCTGCTGTGTATATATTAGGTAAGCTGCCGCCTTTCTTTTGCAACTACGAATCGAAATGGATGGATTTGTGACGAACCATAATTTATCTCCTGACTGTGATCTTTGCAGCTAGATATAGAAAACAGCTCCTCCCAGAAAGTGTGGCAAGAAGTTGAGTTTGTCTTTGGTAAGTATATTGTGCCGAGCATGTCCTTAACTGTAAGGTTAAACAAGTACAGAAATTATGTATCATGAAATCTGTAATGGTATATTATCTTGACTTCTTGAGTCTTGACTTTCCATCTTAAAACGAGTCCTTGTTTGTTGTTTATGTCACATTGTTACTTAGTGTTATAAAAAGAGTATATTTTTTCTGCCATAGCGTTATAAATTGCCATACAGTTGTATGCTTTGGCAAAATATGACTTAACAGCTCAGCTGCAGTCTGCAGAGCTAGGACAGTAGGTTTGGTCAGGTCTCACCTATCTTTTTGTTTAATAGATCGGTCTTGCTCTTCTTTGTCTTTGTAATATACAGCCCCTCACGGCTCGGTCCGGAGTGAGGTGGCGGTGTGTGTAAGGGACCGCTTTTCTCTTCTCTATCAATACAAAGATACGCAGCTCTCCTGCGTACCCAAGAAAAAAAATATGAGCTAACACAATGATCTGTAAAATGTGAAACAATAGAACACGCTCAAAACTCATATTTTAATTATGTTAAATGAAGAAACATCTAATCTTCATAAATATGGTCACAGAATACGAACAGGTTCCAGTGTCACCTATTGCTTCTAACAAAAATCTCTAGGGTTAATGCCTTAGTGCCAAAAACACCCCAATATTGGCCTTGGTTGGCTTGTTTCAGTTTCTATTTATTGGCCTATATTAGTTTCTTAAGTTTATGAAACCATGCTTGCCTTCAAAATCTCCCCATGGCGCATGCCAATACATGGACGCCACTCTTCTCTCTGCAATGTGGGGGCACAGAATTTGCAGTGTCGTATTGTCTGTCCACGGACTAGTGTGTGTGACTGTTAGTATGTCCTGAAAAAGGGTTTATCAGTGCTTATGGGGGTGACTTTCCTTGCTTTGATAATCAGGTTGTGGTTGGGTTTTCATTTGTTTAAGGGATTGTAGATTTTTTGAATTGCACTGTTTCCGAACATTAAGCACCGCCACAATAAAACAGTTGCAAAATATACTTTTTCTTTAATTTCATACGAATAATATCATAAGATGCAAGTACTTGACTGGCTATTTTTCAACTGGTCGACAGTAGACTACTAGTGTTTCCACCACACAAATTGCATGTTCTTTCTTCCTTCTTTGTTGCCCACTTCTTGCCGTTTGTACCCAAATGAGAGTTTGAAATGTTCTTTGTCATCTTTAATGTTAATATAAATGTTATGTTGCAGGATGGATCTATGTTGTGGAGATGGCACTAAAAATATTTTCATTAGGATTTGGCGCTTATTGGATGGAAGGTCAAAACAAGTTTGATTTTGTGATTACCTGGATTATATGTAAGTCTGCTAGTTGGGAACTTTGCATTCCATGTCCTGTAGTTCTCACTGTAACCAGTTAATGGATACTAGCTATACAGCTTGAATAATTTATTCTGAGAAAAAATGTGTCATTTTTTTGTAGTATACGCTACTAAATTGTTTGTTGTAGTATCTAACTTGATAACATCCTTTTCTATGTAGTTATTGGAGAGACTCTGACATTTACCTTCCCCTCGAAGCTTTCTTTTCTTTCAAATGGAGAATGGTAACTTCTAGTTTGGATCATGAATTAACAACTTTATGTGTATTCGTTGCAATATATTATTCTTATTATAATTATGATACATGTCTCTTTCGAAATTCCTGGAAACTGAATGAGTAACAGGCTTCCTTGTAAAAAGGGTCAGCCTCGAGCTCTACCCTAGTGATCTATGAGACGTAACACATCACAAGTAAACACACTTAAATGAGATTGTGCTTCAGGATGTACTTAAGAGTCGACCAGCGCCATACTTCTAAGAATTACAAAATTAACACTTTTCACTTAGACATTTTTCGAGAGGATAAATCTCTGACAGTTTTTTGTTGTTTATTTCTGTAACAATTCTCTATCACACATGTGACACACTTTCCTTATTTTTCCTAACAGGATTCGATATCTTCTGCTTGGACGGATGTTGCGTTTAACAAGAATTTTATTGCAAGTTCAACGTTTCAGAGCTTTTGTTGCGACATTCTTTACTCTGATGTCTAGCTTGTTGCCATACTTAGGGATTGTATTTTGCACACTTTGTGTATATTGCTCCATTGGTTTGCAGGTCTGAATAAACTTTTGCTTTCCCATGTTAAGTTTCATGCATAAATTAATTCCCTTGAAAGTTTAATATTACTATTAAAAGTACTTACACGTGTAGGATTTTAAGTGTCTATAGCATGAAAAAACTCTGCTACTAACTGACTCAGTTGTTTAGTTGAACACCTGCCGTCCTACATACAGCAACCTGTTGTTTTTAGACAGATATGTTTTGTTCTCACAACACTTTTTGCGTCAGTTTGTCCTCATTAGAACTGCATGATTTTACCGTTGAAATGTCTTAAGCCTTTTTTACATATTTATTTTATAAAATGTTAGTTCAAGCTCTTTCTTTTTGCAGGTTTTTGGGGGCATTGTATATGCAGGAAACTCAAAACTGGAAGAAACCGATCTCTTTAGTAACGAGTATCCTTTTTTCTAATGTTCTCCACCTAGACTTCTACAGTTTATCATGACTTTACTAAATCCTCAACCGTGCAATCAAAATGCAGTTTGACTATCATTCTCAACATTTGTGACCCTTGACATTTTCAGTTATCTGCTTTTTAACTTCAATGACTATCCAAGTGGCATGGTTACTCTGTTCAATTTGTTAGTGATGGGCAATTGGCAAATATGGATGGAGGTGAGATTGTTCGAAGCACGCTTAACCTGCAATCTGCTTTATTTCTTGCCCTTTCTACTTTTAAGGGTTTCCAGTTGCTTCTGTTTTTTCTTTTATTCTGTTCACTTGACCTTTTGAAATCGAAGAAATAAAGTTGATCTACTTAAAACTGGTCCAGTATTTATGTTATTGTGTCCAGTTTCTTATGGTTTTCTTTTATTGTGTTCACTCAACCTTTTGAAATAATAGAAATGAACTTGATTTACTTAAAGTTTGTGGCCCTAAATCTGTTAAAGTATGGATGGGAAAGAGCATCATTTGTCCCTCCATTTTTCTTCATGTGTTTTGGAGGCATTATTGTATTTCGTAACATATTTTCTTTACCTTTCCATTCTTTCAGAGCTACGTACACCTGACTGGAACTTCATGGAGCCTAATATATTTTGTCAGCTTTTATCTTATTTCAGTATTGCTGCTGCTTAATCTGGTAAGATATTGATTTCCCCCACTTTATCAGGGACATGCATGGTATAAAATTTCTGCATTGCCGCAACAGAAACTTTGTTGATTATAATTGATTTTCTATTCGCTTAAAAGTTTATTGATAAATGGATACTTCCAAGTATGATTTATTTTGTATTACTAGATGTTTAGTTACCAAATGATATAGCATGAAGCAACTCTCTTAAATAAGCTGCATATTTCTTTCCAGATTGTGGCATTTGTGTTGGAGGCATTTTTTGCTGAGATGGAACTGGAGAAAGCTGGAGAAGCTACTATGCAGGTTAGATTTTTTATTTTGCTCAAAACAATACGAAAAACCAGCTTTAAGTCGGTGACTAACTCTGGCGTTGCTGCCTTGCTAATGGGGCTATATCCAGCTTTGACTTTTAAGTTGTCCTTTGACTACTTTGATGTACAATTTCACAATATTGTTTGGAGAAGTTACACATGCTATTAGGACCAAGAGCACCTTTGGAAGTACTAACACGTTTCCGCAAGTTTTAGTGCACCAATACTTGTAATTGTATGGATCATATAACAGAAAATTTTCTGAGGACACTTTTCCATCCTTGCAGGATCTTACTCCCGAAGGAAGAAACAAGCGACGATCTATGCGGTAATCCACTGACATTGTTGGCTTTCATCTTGTAGCTTTTCGTTGCAGTCTTGTACTTAACTCTCGTCGTTGACATGTTGTAGTGTGAATACAAAGGGTACGATGGTTGACATTCTTCTGCACCATATGTTGAGCAATGAACTTGATGGATCTCAGAACCCGGAGCAATAGCTTATATCGTGGTACTACCCTTAACAACTTCGGTTGATTTTTTCTTATCCAAGAACCATGGAATGAGGTGTTGCATAGAAAAGTTGCGATAAATGTTGACATCAATTGGCGGTATACACTCTTTGTATAGAAAAGGACTACGGATTCTGACTGAAAGTTTATTTATCAGCTATTTCAGTCGATATGTATAAACCACATTTGCTCGTATATATATAAACCTTTTTGATTTCTCACAATAATATATACTCCCTCCGGTTTTATATTGTTGACACCATTGACTTTTTTCGTTACGTTTGACCATCTCGTAAGTTATAAAGTATATTTCAACTTTCTTTAATAGTAAAACAAATTATAATAAAATATATGATAATTTTTTAAAACCGGAGAGAGTAGGCAGTAAGCGAAAGTGTTCAGCTCGTTCAATACACTGCATTTAAGACTCATATGAAACGGAATGATCAATACTGAAAATCAAAGGTGCACAAGCTCCCCACTACCAAAATTGTTTGTGAGGCGTGCTATGGAGGATTCTTGCTATGAGCGGAAAGTGGAGACCATCTCGTAGCCATTTGACCTGCACCTCGAACGCTGGAAAAAGTCGCCACCAAGCCGCTGCTGTAAGAACAGCAGCAACGCCAGCGTCGCCGCTCCGCACGTTACAACGACGTCCCACGCGACGCCGAAGAGGCCATCGCGCGGACTCGCGTATACGTACGACGGCTCCATCTTCTGTGCATAGCCGTAGCGTGGAGGCCTGACCCTGACCGCGTCATACACATGCGGCGCCAGACGGGTCACGGTGCCCCCGAAGTAGAACCACGGCGAGATCGCCTTGGCGCTGGACCCGGAGACCGCGTTCAGAACGACCTGCGGCAGCAGGAACCCGTCCAGCACCAGCCCCGCGTACGACGCGAGGGCCTCCCCAAGAGTGCCCGCGTCTCGACCGAAGCGAACCATCAGCGGGTTCCTGCGAGCCGCGCGGCTGTTCTCTGCGTGAACGGCGGCGGTGACGGCCGCCCCGAGCAGGTAGAGAGGCAGGCACACACGCAGCACTCTCCACTCGGCGCCCGATCGCCGGTCCTCCGACCTCCGGCCCGACCACACCAGCTGGAGGAGGCGCAGCTGCAGCGCGAAGCCGATCAGCGCGGGCACCTTCCGCACCAGCTCGTTCAGCTCGAGCATGCCGTTGCCGGAGAGCTGGATGAACAGCTTGCCCCTGTTCCCGAGCAGTGACTGGAGATCGAGCACGAGCGGGGTGGCGTACCCCAGCGCCAGAACGACGAGCATGGTGATCGACGTGGCGGGTGCCGCGTCGCGGTTCCTCTTGGTGTGGAGTATCTGAAGGACGGCGAAGACGCAGGACAGCGTCGTGGAGGCCAGCTTGATGATGCTCTCCAGATCCATCCTCCGGATCGACTCGGATACCTGCTGGCTGTACTTACTGAATATCGTGATGTCCATCGCCTTGAAGTGGAGACCGTCCGTCTTGCCTCTGAGGCTGCTGATTCTCCCCTTGCCGTAGCCCGAAGAATCGAACTGCACCGTTATCAGTACCTGGCAGTCCGTCGTGACGTTGAGCTCTCGGCAGCCAACCATGGACAGGAAGCCTGTCTTGGTGTCGTAGACACCCTCTGCCTTGATTTCGGAAAATATGGGCCAGTCTCTAGGTGCAGATGAAAAGAGTATACCGTAGCTGACGTTCACCAGCCGGCTCTGCTTCATCTCCGTCGCTGCGTGCCGGGAGAACGAATATTCAGCTGCCAGCTTGTCGCCGTCGACCATGGCCGACCCGATGGAAACCGGGTAGCCGTGCCCGCTCGACCAATCTTTGTCCGTGAAGAACTCAAACTCCAAATCACGGTACCAGTAACTGTGGTTACCCAGGAACGAGACCTTGGTCTTGTTGCTGTTGCTCAGCCCGGCCTTGAGATAATGCCGTGTCGCCGTCTCGAGCATCGTCTGGTCATAGGTGTACTTCACGTCGGAGAGGTTGGTCCTGATCCTCTCCCGAAAGGTCGACGTCGCTGTTATCGGGTTGGAGACTGCACCGGCGTGGCTGCTGTTCCCGCCACTGGCAGTCAGCTGGCTCGCGTTCCAGAGCAAACCGGCCGTGGCGCTCCGGTCCCGAACCGTCCAAACGGCGGGGAACCAGAAGCTCATGCCGATCCCGCACTCGCGCACCTCCATTGCAGATGAACCCGACACAGAGGGCGCCACCAGGCACGCGTGGAGGCAGAGCCGGCTCGTCTCCGCGTCCCAGAACCCGTCGGCGACGACGGCCTGCTCCTCGACCAGGAAGTGGTCCATGGGCGGCCACGGAATCCCGTCGTTGGGGAATACCGCGTACAAGCGCACCGCGCCGTTCGCGGCGCAGCGCACCTGGTTCACGATCATCACGGGCTCGTGCAACCGCGGCAGCGAGGAGGTGTTGCTAGGCTCGTGGCTGCTCCCGTACTCCAGCTTGTACTTAAAGATAAGCTGGGATCTGAGGGCATCACAAGAGAAGCCGCCGCCGTGTTGCGGCTGGAGGGCGCGCCGCGCGGTGGCCATTGCCGCCGCCGGCGGGCAGGATGCACGGCCGCTGTACTTGTAGTTGTAGACATCCCCCTCGGCATACGCGACGAGGGAGACGGGTTCCTCGAAGTCGGCGCCCTCGAGACGACCCGTGATGAAGGGGTCAGTAAGGCTGGGACGGCTGGGGATGCGGAGGCGGACGGCGACGTCCGCGAAGTGTTGTTTCACGGCCGGCCTATCAGTGTCGGCGAACTCGGTGCCCGTACCGACCATGCAGAGCTCGGAGGTGGTGGAGGAGTAGTAGCCGTCGAGGTAGAAGGAGACGGCCACTTCGTACATGCGCCAGAAGCTCTCTTGGCTGCTGATGTTGCGCGGCTCGTCACGGCGGCCGAAGAGCGTGAGTGTGGCGGTGAGGTGGAGCAAGGCTGGGTCGGTGGTGCGGGAGACGCCATGGGGGATGAACGAGAAGTAGTTGCCAGGGTCGTCGGGGATGAAGATCAGGCTCCCCGCGCCGCTTCTCGAGTAGAACTCGTTGGGGTCTCTCAAAAGAGAGAAGAATCCATTGGAGAGATGGAAGGGCTTGAGTAGCTCAACGTCGTCACCGACTTCGGTGTGGCTGTCTGGAGATGGAGCAGGGGAGGGGCAGTGGGAAGAGTAGGACGTCAAGTCAGCGGTGGCAAAGGTGTCGGCGCCGGACAGGACGAGGAAAGGGAGGAGGAACCAAAGCTGGCGCGTACAATGGCGAGGATTGCTGGGTGATGCTGGTGCCATTTTTGTGAGCAGGCGTAGTGGTATGCTCCCATACGTCGCGGTATGGCGTTTAAAAGTAGCGGTGGAGCCGTTAAGGGAGACAAGATAATTAAGTAAGGCAACAAAATGTTTGCCAACGGAGCATCGCCGTATACGCCTAGGATTTGTTTGACTTTTTCTTCGAGGAATTAGGATTTTTTGACTGGATTTTTGACTGGATTGTTTTGCCAGCCCAAGCGAACCTTAATCCTTGTCCACTTGATCCTGCTGCTAATTAGGTCCTGAAATGCTGTTATATATATATCCTACAGTTCTGAAAATTGTCTTCCCCAAAGCTTATAGAATTTCCCCAAATTTGGAACCAATCAAGTTCGTTGTCTAAACCTAGCATTAGCTAGCGCGCTGTCAAATTCTGCTGATCCCGTCACCGCAAAAAAAAAATTAAAAAATCGTTAATCCCGAGGTTGGGCATAATCATTTCCTGAGGCAAAAGTTTCGTATCATTTGGGAAGAGAACTGTAATGTACCATTTGTTTGGTGTCATAACTCTTTGGCTGTTCATCTGGCACCATGGCGATCACAGGGACGCCGAACTCTCATTTCAGATAATGTCACAGAGAGAACTTTCCGAGTTGGTTCAAGCAAACAAGGGTCACATGGGGGCATGCTTGCATCGACGACTACGCTAGTTATACATCACGCGGAAAACGAACGAAAAGTCCATGCGGTGTGCGTATTCGTTTATGGAAAATGCTTCAAAGTAGATCTATTTGTCCGACTTTTATCTGATCAAGTGTTTTAAGCTATTTGATTGATATGTGAATCACTACCCAAATGATTTTAACCATTGTATTTCTTGATCGTACAAAAATCTATCAAACAGATATACTCTATAGCAGTGCTCTTCGTCTATATTGTTCAGTGCCTCTGCGTGCTGTAGAGTGTTCCACATAATTTGGTCGACTGAAGACCTCACAGGAGGACCCGACGGCGTACAAGCTTTGGTCTACCAAGTGTTGCACGTACTCTTATAATAAGGGAGCAGCGAACCTGCTTCCGAGATCCGTATTCACATGGTGCTCGCTCCTTCAGCCAACCACTTGACCCAGGGCCACACCTAGTCCATGACACAGTTGCATAAAAATGACAACCCGATATCAATAAAAATACCCCAATTTGGGCAAGTGACGTTTGTTTTTGTGAGACACTTGCGCGCGATCGGCAGCGTAACTCGGATAGGCTCCACAAATGCAGCTGCCAGCAGCATCTTTGGCTTTCGCTATGATGTAGTAACCTTCAAAGCTCTTGACGCGCATCAGCGCATGTGTTTGTGTCGGGCTCCCAAATTTTAGAGGCCCCAAAATTCTACAGGTACTTCGAGTTGGGTCAGATTTCTACGCATATGCACGTCAAGGTGGGCTTTAAAAATAAAAATACTGCAGGCCCAAGAGGCCACCTCCTTCCTGACGCAAAAGCTAACAAGCAGACCCGTCTGGCCACCTCTAAAATGCATTAGCCGCCTGGGTCATTTTTTGTTGGATCGACTGACACAAACACGGGGTTGCTTAAACTATATTTGAGTAACAATATTCAACACGAGTCCAATTTCCTGTTTCCTCAAAAGATTCAACACGAGTATATAAGAGAAGTTCTTGTGGAATCTATCAGTAATGTGTAGCAGATATATGTGACAGTCAACCGACCTATTTGTGTTAAATAAGTGTGTCGTTGAATAACTGTCATTGTTTAATATCCTAATCATGTAGCTTTGTTAATCTCACTGGTACTACCGGAAGGATGTTTAATTTCCCACGAGTAATCAAAAATTTCCTTCAGCAGCACTAGAAACTTGAATTGAATTCGCCTCGCTACCACTGGTGTGCCTGTTGCATTTTGTCTCTACAACAAGCATTCCACTAGAGGGACTCGAGAGAACTCACCGCATAGTTATGCTTTTTATTATGACGGGGTCTGCATCGCGAAGAACAAATAAATGAGTAATGATTTTGTGTATTACTGTTTGAATATTCTATAAAGATCCTTGATCCATAAGGGAAGAAAAAGTAAAGCAGTTTTTTTTTTCTGGATTGATCAAAGTAAAGTAGCCGTGGAGTGGAGAAGAACCATGAGAAGGACCGGTATTCACACGTACCCTTCGAAGTAAACATCAACCGTAACTTCTAAAGTAGAGTCAACAGAGAAGATGAGCTCCATTTGCCAATGAAGACTCATGACATTACACGGTGAGCCGACCAGTCACTAGACTCACTACCCCGGCTTAATTTTGGAATACAGGTCACAAGCTGGGAAAATCTTCAGTTAAATACTAGAGACCAATTCGTACCCCCTGACTTACGCGAACGAGGCAGGAAGGCTCCGGCACGGCGCTGCTGCAGGAACAGCAGTATGGCCAGCAACCCCGCCACGCACGGTACAGCGACGTCCCACGCGAGGCCGAACCGGTCGTCGCGAGGGCCCGCGTACACGTACGACGGCTGCATGCTGGGCGCGTAGCTCTGCCTCCTGATCGCGTCGTAGACGTGAGGCATCGCGCGGACCACGGTGCCGCCGAGGTAGAACCACGGCGAGATGGCTCTGACGACGACGCCGCCGGCCGCCGAGAACACGTTCATGGCGACCTGAGGGAGCAGGAACGCGTCCAGCGCCAGCCCCGCGGACGACACGAGGTCCTGCCACAGCGTGGCCGGCCCCGGGCCGACGGTAACGGTGAGGGAGTCCTGCGCGCGGCGGCGATTCACCACGTTAACGATGATGGTCAGTGCTGCTCCGACCAGGTACAACGGCAGGCACACCCAGAGCGCTCGCTTCTCGGCCGCCGCCGACGTCTCGGCCTTGCTCTGGTTGGCGGCCGAATTCCGGGCGGACAGGGCCAGCTGAATGAGGCGCAGCTGCATCACCAAGGCGATCAGCGTGGGCGCCCTCAGCATCGCCTGGTTCAGCTCGTACGGCATGTAACTCTGGAACGGCAACCACTGCGTCCTCCTGCTCAAGAACAGAGTCTCGGAACTAACCAAAAGGGGGAAGACGTAGCCCAGGGCCATGACGACGAGCATGGTGATGGACGTGGCGGCGGACGCCTCGGGGTTCCTCTTGGTGCGGAGGATCTGCAGGGCCGTGAAGATGCACGGCAAGCGTCGTGGAGACCGCCAGCATGACGCTCTCCATGTCGATACGCGAGATCGACTCGGAAATATCCTCGTTGTACATCCCGAACAACCTGATCTCCGTCTTGTTGAAGAAGAGAGGGTCGGTCTTCTCCCTTAGGCTGCTCATCACTCCGTTGCCGTGGCCCTGCGCCTTCGCGTCGAGCGAGGCGAACTGGATGGTGATCAGCATCTTGCAGTCCGTCGAGCCGTTGTGCTCTCGGCAGCCGATCATGCAAAGGACGCCAGTCTTGGGATCGTAGACACCCTCTGCCATGATTAGGTGCTCTTCCATAGGGATGGAGTACGACGACCTGTTCGTAGGAGGCACCCAATCCGCAGGTGGAAATTGATGTCGTATTTCGTAGCTGACCTTCAGCAGCTCGTTGTCCTTGTTAACAACCGGATTCCTGGAGAAGGCATCGTCCGCCGCCAGCCGATCCCCATAGACCATCACCGAGTTGATTGTAACGGGATAGGCTTGTCCACTTCCATAGCCTAATCCGTTACTATCGTAGAAACGGAACTCGAAGTCACGGTAAGTATAGTTAGCTGCCATGAACGACCGCTCAGTCTTTTTGTTGTAGGTGCTCAATTCAGAGGCGAGATAATGTTTCTCCGCCTTTTCAACCATCGTGTAGTTGTAGATATACTTCACGTCTGAGAAGTTGCCTCTATGGGTTTTGCCGTCGATGCTTGACACTGATATCACACCAGAGCCGTCTTTGCTGCCAGCCGCTTGGCTCGAGCTCCAAAGCATGCCGGAGACGGCGCTTCGGTCACGGATCGTCCACACGCCTGGGAACCAGAAGCTCATCCCGATGCCGCAATCCTCTGGTCGCACCGCGGGGAGCGTCGGTTCTGAACGAACCACCCGGCACGCCCTGAGGCAGAGCATGTTCCGATCCGATTCCCAGCGCCCTTCGGCGACGACCGCTTCCTCCTTGACCGTGAACCGTGGTCCTAGCGCCGCCAGCCCCCGCCGCGTCTTCGTGTTGTTGGCGAACACCACGTACGCGCGCACAGCGCCGTTCGCGGTGCACTGCACCTGGCCGATTTGCATGCGCGGCTCCCGCAGCGGCATGGAGCCCAGCGCAGGCATGTTGCCGCCGCTGTACTGCAGCTTGAACGAGCTCATGAGGTGGTCTTTTAGGCGCGCGCACGAGAAGTCGCCGCCAAACGCGTCGAACGCGCCCCTCGCGGGAGAAGACGACGGCCGCGACGGTGGGCAGGTTGCTGCCTGCGCGCCGTACTTGTAGCTGTCATCTTCGGCGTACGCGGCGAGGGAGATAGCCTCGAAGCCGGCGCCCTTGAGGCGGCCGGTGACGAAAGGGTCCTTGAGGCTGGGCTCGCTGGGGACGCGAAGCTTGAGGACGACGCCAGTGAGGCGTTCGAGGGAGCCGTCGTCGTCGAGGTACGTGCCTGAGCCACGCATACAAAGCTCCCCCGTGGAGGCGGTGTAGTAGCCGTCGAGGGAGAAGGACACGGAGTGGCCGCCAAGGTAGCTTTGGCGCCGTCGACGCCGACCGCCCCCTTGGAGGAGGCGGGTTCGGCCGCCGGAGAGGGTCAAGGTGGCGGCGACGTGGAGGAGGCTGGGGTCGTCGGTGCGATCGACGCTGTGTGGGAGCAAGGAGAAAGAGCGAGCGACGTAGGACCAGTCGTCGCTCTCATTTTTAGCGAAGTGGATTTCTTCGCCGCCGACGAAGTAGCCGGCGCTGAGCTGGAACCGTTCGAGGAGTGCGAGTGCGTCCTCACCGGTGGCTACGTTTTTGGGCCCGGGGGAGGGGATGGTGCAAAGGTCGGAGTTCAAGGCAGCGACAACAGAGGTGAGGCCGACGGTGAGCAGGAGGATGAGGCATAGGTGGTAAGTGGCCAGGTTGGGATTCTTGGGTCGTGCCATTGTTGGCTGGGGGCCGAGTGGGAACAAGATTATCCCGAGCACTACGATGTCTTTATAGCACAAACGAGAGGGAGACCGCAATAGCTTTGCAGAGCTGCCTGCTCTCGAGTCTCGACTGGATGCCTCAACCACTCAGGTCAGATAACTCCACCGATTTCGAACCATACCATTCTCCACGAAGGTTCGTTTCGACTCTTGTCTTGTCGACTTGACTGCAAGACTGAAGTCTACGATCTGATAATGAAGCATTGGCAAAGAAAATGCATTTTAGATCATCCCTTCACGGAACAAACTTGGTTACTGCAGAGTGGAGAGAGAAAGAAGTCTCGTGGCGTCGCATTCAGAGTTAAGCGTAGTGGATTAGTTGATTAGTGGATAGAAGAACGTCTGCTTCACGCGAACGCTGAAACGAGGGATGTGTGGCCAAAAGTGTTTCAGAGTTCAGAATGTTCAGAGTTGAGTAGCACTGAGTTCCAACGTACAGCGAGGAGCTGACGACTGGTAAAGCGTCCGAACAGAGAAAATTTGACGCACGCGCCGTTGAAAAGGACAAGTTCAATAATGCAGTGACCAAATGGTCCCACCAGCTCGATTCAAAGTAAACGTCAACCATTTCTTTTGACTTGCTTGAAGACTGACTTGGAGTCGTCCCGGAAAATCTGGCGCATGAGAGTCATGATGTGCGGCGGACAGAAAACTGGATGTGCGCACTTTGGAAAACTGAATTGTTGTTGACGTGGATCCATCCTTACCAGCTGCTTACTCGATTGATCGAAGCATATGTTTGTGTCCAATTCTTCAGTGTGGAAAACTGGAACGTGGACTGAAACACCCAGGTCAGGTGATAACCCTTTTCGCGGGGCACCGGCAGCAAGATTTTATGAAAGCGCTAGTTATTTGGCACCAAAGACGATGACTATCAGACGATTGCTTGGTTGCAAACGACTGCTAGGTACTATTTAGCACAACTATGGGTGCGTGTAGGAAAGTGACATACTGATTCAGTGACATGACAGCACAAGAACATGGAGTAGTAGTGTAGGACTAAACACAAGATTGTTCCCTAATAAGCGTGCGACAGTTGCTCAAGAACTGACCGTGGAAGCCATCTCGTACTCACCCGGCCGCCTACTCCCCACACAGCACAGGAACGCGCCTCCGAGTCGCTGCTGCAAGAACAGCAGCGCGGCCAGCAACGCAGCCCCGCAGGGCACGGCGACGTCCCACGCCACGCCGAAGAGGTCGTCGCGGGGGCTCGCGTACACGTAGGACGCTGCCCAGCTCGGCACGTAGTTGTGCCTCCTGAACACGTCGTACACGTGTGGCGCCGCGCGGACCGCGCTGCCGCCGGCGTAGAACCACGGCGAGAGCGCCCGCACCTTGGAGCCCGCGAACGCGTTCCAGACGACCTGCGGCAGCAGGAACCCGTCCAGGACGAGCCCCGCGTAACCTGCGAGGTCGTCGACTAATGCCTGCGATGCAGCTAGAGAACCTCCTAGGAAGGGTTGGCCCCATCGACCGTGGCCGCCGTCGCTCAAGTGGACGATCCAAACCAGGACGGCGCCGAGGAGGTACAGCGGCAGGCATATCCAGAGCGTGTTCCTCTCGGGGTCGGATGACGAGTCCCCTGCTTGTTTGCCTCCGTCTTCCAGTGTGCCTCCGCGACAGGGCGAGCTGGAGGAAGCGCAGCTGCAGCACGAAGGCCAGCATGGTGCTGAACCGCAGCATGAACTCGTTCAGCTCGAGCGACCCGGCGCTCGTCAGCCGGACGAAGTGCTTGTTGTTGTCGCGGCTGTCGTCCGTGAGCATGGCCTCCAGGTTGAGCACGAGCGGGACCGCGTAGCCCACGGCCAGGACGGCGAGCATGGTGATGGACGTGGCCTGGAGCGCCTCGGGGTGCTTCCTGACATGGCGCAGCTGCAGGGCCGTGAAGACGCAGGACAGCGTCATGGAGATCACCAGCATGATGCGCTCCATGTCCATCCTGCTATTCTCCACGGCGATATGCACCATGTACATCCCTTCCGCGTAGAAGTCCTGTGCTTCGAAAAACAGAGGATCACTCTGCTTTCTCAGGCTGCTGATCGTGCCCATGACACGCTCCGTCGCCTCGGCGTCCAGCGGAGCGAACTGGGCAGTGACCAGGATCTCGCAGTCCGACGAACCGTTATTCTCCACTGCTTGACATGCAACCATGACCATGGAGCCTGTCGTGGTGTCGTAAACACCTTCTGCCGAGATGGGCTTCTTCCGAAACATCCGGTGTGATATGTCGGCAGATGAATTCAGATACGGAACATGAAATTGCAAATCGTAGCTGACATTCATCAGCCAATGTTTTTTCATCTCCGAGGTCCAATTACCATAGAAGGCAGCATCAGCCATTAGCCTGTCCCCCTGAACCAAGGCAGAACCGATCGTGACCGGCGAGGCATACCCGTAAAAGCCATGTTTCTTCCGGTAGAAACCGAATGCAAAGTCTTGGTACGAGTAATTTCCCGGGAACCTGCCCTTCTTCTCATTGCTCAACACCGGCTTGGGAATGTAGTGCTTCTTGGCCTCTTCCACTCTGGTGTAGTTGTACTTGATGTAGGAGATGTAGTCACTGTAGCTCCCAGTTCTTGACAACGAGATCACACCTGACGTCTTGCCTGTGTCGCTGTTGGAGGTCCTGCTCGTGTTCCAGATCATCCCGGCAACGACGCTCCGGTCCCGGACAGACCACACGGTCGGGAACCAGATGCTGACTCCGATGCCGCACTCGCGTACGGCAAGGTCGGCGCGCGAAGGGCCCGAGCGCACCACCCGGCACGCCCTCAGGCAGAACTCCCTCCGTGACTGGTTCCAAACTCCCTCGGCGACGAGCGCCTCGTCCCCAACCGATAAGCCATCCGGCAGCTGCACCGTGTAGTTGTACCGGCGAACTGCTGATGTGTTGTCGGTTTCGAACACCATGTAAGCGCGCAGCCGTGTAGCGTTCCGGGTGCAGCGCACCTGGTTGAAGTACATGCGCTGGTGGCGCGGCTGCAGCGGGAACCCGCTCGCCGCGTGACCGCCGAGCCCGTACTCCACGCTGTAGGAGCCTCGGAGCAGCGCCTTGACGCGGTGGCGCAAGAACTTCACGTGCCGCACCTGTGGCGCGTCACGCACAGGGCCGGGCGGCGCTGTGCAGGACGCGGTGTCTCCGAACTCGTAGTCGCCGTTGGCGTAGGCGACGAGGGTGACGACTCCGAACTCGGCGCCCTCGAGGCGGCCCGTGACGAAGGGATGGGTGAGGTTGGACGGGTGCGGGACGTGGAGGCGGAGCATGACGTCCGGGAGGACGACGACGCCGAAGCCGTCTTCTCTGGCGTAAGAGCCTGAGCCGACCATGCAGAGCTCCGCGGGGGAGGTGGCCGTGGAGTAGTACCCCTCGAGATCGAAGGACACGGAGTACAGACGGTCGTAGCGGCGCCAGTGGGTTCCCAAGAGGGTGAGCGTGGCGGAGAGGTGCAGAACGGCGGGGTCGGTGGTGCGGGCGGAGCGGCGGGTGTAGAAGGAGAATGAGCGTGGGATGCCGGATTGGTCGGGGGCGAAGTGGAGGTTGCGTTCGCCGGAGAAGTGGCCGGTGGAGATCTGGGGAAGGGCACGTCGTGTGATACGGGAGCGGTAGTGGTCTCTGGGGAGGTCGGGCGCGGGGGCGGGACTGCGGCAGAGAGAGGAGTACGACGCGGCGGTGGCGCCGGGAAGCAGCAGAAGTATGAGAAGGGAGAGGCAAGCGAGAGCGCGGTGACTCTGCGGCCGTGCCATTCCGGGGAGTGGCGGGAAAACCGATATGCTGATGCTGCTATGCCGGCGAGTTGCCGAGCAACGTTGGGTGCGGTTGTTTTAGTAGCGGAGGAGACGAAACCGGGGCAACTTGCACGTCGTGCAACGTCTTCTGTTAATGGACTTCGAAGCTGAATCCATCTGTCCATCTCTGATCTAGAAGCTGGAGCCTTGGTGAGCGGCCTATATCGTTGTCATGCGCGTCCTCGTCAAGCATGCGTAATGGCACTGGCAGCAGAGAGACGCTACGATCGTTGTCCCGGCGATACAAAACGTTTTGGTGCTCAGTGGGAGACCAAGACTCGGATGCAATGAGCATTTCGAGGCATGGTAGTGGAGTGGATTGACGCTTCTGTAGCTTCGTTGACTTTTCAACAGTAAACAGCTTGTGAGTAAGATACTTTTCCTGAGACCTACTACATTAGAAAAGGAACAAACACGCTGTCTTGTACATGGAAATGTTGCCAACTTCCCATGGTTCTGATTAGGGGTGAAAACGGGTCGAATACGGACGGATAGTGCTTATTCCGTATCTTATCTTATATTTTTTACTCGGATCCGGAGTCGGAGCGGATAGTCTCGGGTAATTATTTCTGCATCTCGTGCCCTGTCCCATATTTTTTTCCGGATTCGGAGTCGGACACGGGTATTATCATGATGTTTGCAAGGATGAAAAATCAAAGGTTAGAGAAATAATTAGAGTAAAAGAAGGACATATTAACCATTGATATACATGATGAAGAGCAAATTGACTCTTATTTATGTTAATCTTTTGATTTTACACTATATTATTGGGTGCATAATCGTTATAAACTTACTCAGATCACATGATACTCGGATTCGGAACGAATATCACTCATCCCATATCCTATCCCGCAATTATTTTTCGGACTCGAATTCTGGCACGGATTGTGTCAGGTAATTATTGATGCATCCTGCATTTACCCATATTAAATTATTTCGGATTCGGCAGTCGGTCGGGCGGATATTATCCGTCCCGTTTTCACCCCTAGTTCTGATCCACATGCTCTCCTTTTTATCGGCTAGCATGACACAACCAGTATAAATATGGATCATTTTAGTTCCATATTAGTGAAGCGTGCCAACTATGTAGTTTCATATTAGCGAAGCGTGCCAACTATGTAGAATCATATATACAACAGACTCAACAGTGCTCACAATCATGAGTATCTATGAATTGTCACAACCAAAGTTGTGACAACCAAAGAGTTCTCACAATGCTACTGGTTAAGTTTTGATTAGAATCATGAAATGTGATTTCCCCTCCTTTGTCGTACCCCATTTCTGGAGCACTAGTGCTTACCGTACCAGTCCCTGGATCAGACGCTGATACGAACACTTTACACAGACTGATATCACAGAGTCATCACTTACATAATTATTACCGAGTCTCATACAAGCCTTCATACATAAAAGGTCTTACAACAGACGGCCAAAGGCCACTTTATTACAACAAGCATCAAGCAGGTGGGCTGCAACAGCAGAACCACTTAAACACCACTACAGCGGAAGTCGGAAGCGGTACTAGCACAGGCATCTTGAGTGTAGACGGAACTCTACTCTTCATCACCATCCTCCTGGTACTCAGGTTCCTCATCTGAATGATTAAAGCAAGGGTGAGTACATAGGGTACTCAGCAAGTCCTAGCAGCAAGGGGTGTAAGCATGCAAGGGCATTATCAAAGGATAGGCCGGGGGTTTAGTAACTGGGCGGAAAGCCAGTTTTATGCAGGGGTTGTTTGTGAAACAAAACGGTTCGCAAACCACTAATCAAGGTTATCATTGAGGATTAATGGGGTTGTTTGGCCCTGGGGGAGACAAAGTCCATCCCGTCAGTTCCCACATTTTATCGCTGGCAGGAGACCAGCACACGGTTCCACACCGGAGTATTCCGAAAACACACCAAGGAAGTTACTCACACCGTTATACTAATCATTGTGTGGCACAAGCTTTCGCGTTGCCCATTACCGTGGAACACGGCTATCATGATAGATTTGTAACTCTGCAGAGGTTGTACACAATTCCCCACAAGGCATGTCAGTCCTTCCCATCGTCATGGATCGGGCAGACACACTAATGGTCCCGTACCTACTTGGTGTCACCGCGGCACCACCACGGAAATACTGCGACCAGGGGCTTCACAATATCATCAATATCATGTAGAAAGGCCGGGAGAATCACCATACGCCGGATCCCGACACCTGCCATGTCGAGTCTTCTCCTGGCTTCCGCCGCAACTCCTGCTCTCCAGGTGGGTACCGGGTGAACACTATAGTAGGGTGTGGTTCCAAACCTTTCCCATTCAAGGCATGTGGTTGTACGAAAGGTGCTAGGCAAGGCGGCACATGAACCGGTCCTTATACGACCGAAGCAAGCATCTTCAATAGCTATCCTCAAAGGAGGACTCGCATCCCAGAGATAGGCCTCCCCACTGAGGACTACCTCGCCTGCTCCCGCCAGGAGTACCCCATTATGGGTTACATTTATCACTAGTATATAGTACCATCCCACATTTCATATTCACACGCACTCCTCCAAACACACACCATTTTACACCAAAAGTATGTATAGCAAGATTAATTAAGTACACATGTAATAAGTCCTAAGCAGCATAGCATATCAACATATCATTAAGGAATTAATGACAGTGAATCCTAGGGTTAACAAGGCAGTGGATGAACAATTAACAAGGTATGGCAATCATCAGCATAGGATCATCTAGCATTTAAAGCATATTTAAAATATCATGCACAGTTATTTCCAAAACAGGCTCTAAGTAGGACTATTTGCAATCATGGGATCAATATGACCAAAGAGGTTAGAACTTGCCTTCACCAAAGTCTTCTTCTTCTAAGTCCTCGTAATCCGGATCCTCAGCTCCTTCCTCAAAGACGTGCTCCTCTATTGATCAAAAGCAACGACGATCGAATTAACTACCGATCAAACAATTAATTAACAAGCGTATAAATCAAAGAAGACCAAAAAGAGATCAACAATAGAGGGTTTTGATAACAATAAATAGCTTATGATTTTAGATGAATTTTGGTGGAAGAATCACCAAAATTGGAGCTAAGATGAAAAAGGTATGAATTTCACAAGTTTGCAACGTAGGAAATAATTAGGATTAAGCTAAGTAATTAAGCATAGACATAATCCTAATTATTATGGAGTAGACAAGTGTTGCAAAATGATCAGGAAATAATCTAGTATTTTTAGGAATTTTATGGAATTTTTCTGATAAGGGAAAGTGCTCGAAATAACTTCCTGGGTACACTCTGCGTGTGGACTTAGCAATTCCAGAGGCTGTGTGAGGCTGACGAGTGGGCCACTGGGGCCGGGGTCACTGTGCAGCACTGTGCTGTGGACTCGGTCCACGCGGGCTGTGGACCGGTCATGCCCGTGAGGGCGGTCCACGGTGCACCGCACCCGTGGACGCGCGCTGACTGGGCGCTGACGGGGCGAGGTGACTGGGTCGTCGCGGGCCCGGGCGCTGACGCGGCACGCCACGTCGGACGATGACGCAGCGCGGCCGGGGTGCGTCGGAGCGGTGAGCGCGCGCGGCGGCGCCTCACCGGAAACTTCACCGGCGGCGGCTACAGGGCTCGGATGACGAAACGGTGAGCACCTACGGCTTCTACGCGCGGAGGCGGAGCGAGGGCTGCTTGGTGGTGACGCCGCGGGGCACCAGTGGGGCGGCGAGAGCTCGTCGGAGACGGCGGTGCGCGGCGGCGTGCAGGCGAAGCAGCGCGCGCGCGTGGAGTTGCGCGCATTCGTGTGGCCGCAGGCGTGCACGCGTGCGCGGGAAGGCTAGCGCGCTCCTCAGCTGGGCCGGGCGCGGCCGGACGGCGAGCCGGCGCTGGGATTGCGCGGCGAAGAGCGGCGGAGCTCGAGGCTAAGCTCGAATCCGTGCGCGGGGAAGGAGGGCAAGTGGCGCGGGAGAGAGAGGGGAGCGTGGGGAAGCTCACCGCGGGCTCGAAGAGGGTAGAGGAGGCCGGAGGCGTGACGTCGACGAGTGCACGGTGGCCGGAACCCTAGCTCCCGGCGAGCTCCATGATCCTTGCTCCAACTGCAAGAATGGCAGGCAGGAGAGGGTTAGGGAGTTCCTGGGGAGGCCAGCGGAAGAAGAAAAGGGGAGCGTGAGCAACTGGTTGGCTGCGGAGGGCTCGTCGGAGTGGCCGCCGGAATTGGAGGGGACGGTGGGGGAAAAGTTGAAATTGACGGGCTCGGGTGGCGATGAAGCTGGTTTGAGCGCGGGAAGAGGAGGAGGGGACGTGCGCGGAGTTCCGCGGCTTTTATAGGCGGCTGAGGAGTGGCCGTTGGGCGCGGTCACGCGGTGGTCGCCGGTCCTCGGCGCTTCAATGCGACGCGATGGCGCGCCAGAGGAGGGACGACGCCCATGCGCGTGATGACGAGCGCTCAGGACGGCCACAGCGCGGCGGACAGGACCGGGCGAGAGCGAGGCTGAGCTAGGCTGACGCTGCGGCATGGCCGCTCGCCGGTCTTGGCCGCTGGTCCGCGTGGAAGGAGATGGGCGCGCTGCCGCGGGGTTGGCGGATGCGACGGAGCGACGGGACGCGACGACGCCTCCGCGAGCGCGTGCATGTGCGGTCCTGCTGGAGGCAGCGCGGTCGACGCGACGGAGCGGGGCAGCCGGCATGGGCGCGCTGGCGCGGTGGCAGGAGGAGGGAGACGACACTGACAGGTGGGCCCCACCTGTCAGTGTCTCTGAGGGAGTGGGCTGGCGCGGCTGCTGGGCCGGCGGAAGGAGCTGGGCCGCAGGCGGGCGCGCGGGGGAAAAAGAAAAAGGAGCGGGCCGGGGGAGAAAGAAAGGGAGGAGGGTGGCCCAGGTGGGAAAAGAAGTTTAAACATTTTCCAGAATTTTCAGAGATTCAAATTTGAATGGATTTCAAATTTGAAAAAGGATCAAAACCAAATGAACATATAATTAAAATCAGAAAATTCCAAATATGCACACGATGGTGTTTGATGCACATTTTAAATTCGAAATTTTGAATTTGGCAAGGAACTTACTTCTATTTTGATTGAATTTTGTTCAAATTTGAAAAAGTTCAAATTTTTAGTGATTTTTATATATGGGCAAACTCAGGGTGTTACAAACCTACCCCACTTAAACCGAATCTCGTCCTCGAGATTCAGGATCTTCCTCGAACAGGTAGGGAAACTCCTTCTTAAGATTGTCTTCACGTTCCCATGTAGCTTCTGCTTCTGTATGGTTACTCCATTGCACTCGGCAAAACCGTATGGCATTCCTCCTCGTTAACCGAGTAGCAACATCCAAAATCTTGATAGGCCTCTCTTGGTAACGGAGATCCGGTTGAAGATCCAATACTTCCGGTGGTACTATCTCCTCTGGAACTCTCAAGCATTTCTTCAACTGTGAGACATGGAAGACATTATGGATGTCTGACATCTCTTCGGGGAGCTCGAGGCGGTAAGCTACTGCTCCAATCTTCTTGAGTACCTTGAAGGGTCCAATATATCTGGGTGCCAACTTTCCCCGGACTCTGAACCTTCTGGTACCTCGTATTGGTGATACCTTGAGGTATACATAGTCTCCTGCTTCAAAGCTCAGATCTCTGCGACGGGTATCTGCATAGCTTTTCTGCCTGCTCTGGGCTGCTTTCAGATTCTCCCTGATTAGAGCTACTTTCTCTTCAGCATCTTTAATGATTGCCGGTCCAAAGAAAGATCGCTCTCCCACTTCTGACCACATCAGAGGTGTTCTGCACTTTCTGCCATAAAGAGCTTCAAAGGGTGCCATTTGTAGACTGGTCTGATAACTGTTGTTGTAGGAGAACTCTGCAAAGGAAAGGCTTTTCTCCCAATCTTTTCCATAGGCTAGCACACAGGCTCTCAACATATCTTCCAGGATTTGATTGACTCTTTCAGTCTGTCCATCTGTCTGCGGGTGATATGCGGA